>PVKC010014765.1:0-21919 GCA_004027635.1 Crocidura indochinensis | reverse complement strand
CAGTGGAAGGACGATCACCCATAAACAGAATTCACATAAGTCCCCTTGCTGATATCTTAACATTGAACTTTCAGTCAAAGAATATTAAGAAAAATAAAACAGAACCCATGTACAATGACTTTGTCCCTCAAGTCCCTAGATTGTGATACATATTTCTTAGCAGCACATCAAGCATTCTAAAGCCATAAAACTTATGTAACTCCTTAAATATTGAAGGCATAGTACTTTTTTACATTTCCATGCATATTAGTTTAAGTTAGCCTCAAAAGTGGGTGTTTCTTTTTAAGGATAAGAGTCAAAGGAGCACAGTAAAAACAGCATTGGAGTGGCAATAATTGTTTGTATCGGCCCACCAAAATATGGGGGTCATGGAAAGGAAAATCCTTGGCCTAAATACTTAGGGGACCAAACCCCTGAAGTTTCCTGGCATGAGACCAGCTCTAGGCTCCAGGCACACTAGATTGCCCAATCCAAGTCGTTGTCTGTAGTGCCAACAAACTTTTATTTTCCACGCTGTCTCTGTTGTTGGTATCATGTTTCTGTATTAAAGATTCTGGAATCTGCATATCCTATATTGCAGTTAGGACGGTGCAGAGCGTCCTCTCGTTTCACCTTACAATTAAAGGGTAATGCAGAAAGCCCTGTCCAGTATGCAGGTCGTTGATGTTCTTAAGTCTTCTCAGTGTTAAGGGAAGTCTCTTGTGAGCAGATCAATGTCAGAGCAGCGGTAGGGTCTTCCCTAGTAGAAGATTGCTTCCAGGTGTTGTTGTAAAAAACTTTGGGTGTTCCCTAGATAGCTTCCCTGTTTCAGGGGTGAATGGAGAATGGAGAGGCCTGTGCCAGGTCATTATGCCAATGTTCACGGTGTAAGGTCCCATTGCACTACAAGATTTGGGAGTTCCAATCTCTATTAGATAAGAATTTATTTAAGTGTAGGTGTTTCCCATTTTAATGTGCCTATGCAAGCAAGAAACAATGCCATATGGCATTATAGGCCCATATGGGGGATGCAAGAACATGTATAAAACTCCCCATGACATGGTTAAAGATAAGAATTAAACTGAGGGACTCTTTGACCGAATATTTCTTATTGAAAAGTTCACAAAGAAAAGAAAAGATAAAAAGTGGGGAAAATCTTCACTGTTTACGAGAATATTTAGTAAGAGTTAGCTGTCAAAGAAAATAGATATAAAATATTCAAAGCCATATATGTACATTTTATGTCTTTTGAAATAGTTGGGGTTTGTAAAATCCAGTGAAACAAGTTGATGTGTGATTAAGAATGTGCAGAACAGAAGTTAAAAAGGGTAAATGGGGGGTACTGAAGGTTGGGGGTGATAGAGTTGAAAAGTGAAAATGGGCTTTCCAGGGGTGTGCGAGAGGGCAGAATACCAGATGGACATTCTACATACACAAAACATAACTTAAGGATGGGATATATTATTAACATATACTGTGCAATAGCCCCCCTGCGGTTTTGGACATGTAGACTGGTAAGATATTGCCAGAGACTGCCGTAGAAAAAATGAGCAGCTCACAACACCCCAAATTTGGACCCATCTGGAGACCAGGGGGAAGGAGAGGGTGCGGCTGGGGGGCCTAGCAAGGTTCCCAGTCTGCCCAAGCAAGGGAGAAAGCCTTCGACATTGGGGCCTCCCCAGGCCCCATGCTGGGTAGAGCCAGGCTCAGGATAAAAATATGATTCGGTAGAGAACCAGAAGCCAGGATCTACCCGCCCTCCTCCCTGAGCCCTCACACCCTGCACAGGGGGAAGGGCGGGGAGGCAAAGAATAATCTTATGCAAATATTTTCATGTACAACACTAAGAACCTATTTCAACAGTGCAAGGGTGCAGGTAAGCATATCATTGTTCACCAGGCCTTCACTATTGCCTCTTTACAGGACACCTTAATACAAATGATGGCTCCCTCTCTGTGCATGTTCCAACCTGGGGTCCAAAAGAGCAAAGGGAGTCTCTGAGATACACCTGATCTTCAGAGGTGCTAGCACCTCTATATAGTACTAACATAAGTTCCCAAGAGATAGGCAGTGTTGCCCCAGGTTGAAACCTGAGCATGGTGGAGTCGCCCCGGCCATCCCTCTTTTTTTCCCACTGAACTCCAGGCCTTCCCTTGGTGCCGGCCCACGTGGCCAGAAGTGGGTGCGAGGTGGACTCTATAGGGGTCCTCAGGCTTCCCCCTTCCCTACATTAGGTCAGAGGGGCACGGGGAAGAGGGCAGGCAGATGTTTGGCTTCCAGTTCCCTTTTTGGTTCTAGCTCTTGCCAGGCATGGGGTTTGGGGAGGCCCCAGGTCATCGGCCTTCTCCCTAACTTGGGGAGGGGGTGCTGGGAGAATTGGCAGGTCCCCAGCCATCCCCTTCTCCCTCCCCTGGACTCCAGGCCTTCCCTGGGTGCTGACCAGGTGGCCTGTAGGTGAGTTTCAGGTGGACATTATAGGGGTTCTCAGGCTTCCCCCCTTCTCCATACACTTGAGGGGAGGTGCACAGGGAAGGGCAGACAGATATCTGGTTTCCGGTTCCCTCTTTGATTCTGGAAGCCAGCTCTTGCCAGGTATGAGGTTTGGGGAAGCCCCAGATCATAGGCCTTCTCCCTAGATAAGGAGTGCTGGGAGGCTTGGCAGGTCCCCAGCCAACCCCTCTTTCTCCCCTGGACTCCAGGCCTCCCTGGGTGCCAGCCCAAATGGCCCTTTGCATTTCATCTTCCCAACACATGTAAAATCCAATCATTCTCCACCTTTAAACTCATGCCTTTTTGTAAATTCCTCCCTTGAATTAGTATAAAATTCTGAGATTGGGCCCTTTGCCTCTTGACTTGTTCCCTTTCATCTGTTCTTTAAACAATAGTCAGAAAATGGTTTTTCTAACTTTAATCAGTACTTCACAGTACTCAGCTTGAAATAATTCAATAAAACATAAGGATAAAAATTTAAATATAAGAGCAGAGAAGGCCTTTCTAAACAGGATATAAAACAGGCGATCCATAAGAGAAAAGAATGATAAATTTGAATTCATAAAATTAAAATTTTCTGCTTAGAAAAAGTCATAAACACAGTCAAGTAACAATTTAAGAAAAAACATTTGCAATATAAATGACAAAGTGCTGATAGCCAAAGTGTACAAGTGGTGTCTACAAATCAATAAACAAAAACCCGACTTTCCAATATGAAAATTGGCAAGGGAGCATGAGCAGAATATAAAATATAGATGTCTTTTAAATATGGAAAGAAGCTCAAACTCAATAAGAAAATATCCAGTTTCTCTAAAATTAAACACCATCAAATAAGACACCCTGATAATACAGTTTTGTTTTATAAAATTAGACAATAAGGTTTGATAATAAAATGCATTGATAAGTTTGAGTAATAGTTTTTAAAATACTGTTTTGTTGATGTTTTTAGTTTGAAATACTCAGGACTTATTCATGGCTCTGTGCTAGGGATCACTGTTGGTAGTGCTCGAGGGAAATATGGGATTCTGGGTATCAAACCTGAGTGGGCTGCATGCAAGGCAAGCATCTTACCCACTGTACTGTCACTCTGGTTCCTCAAATGGGCATATACTACCATTTGGAAAACTAAGTATCTATAAAATAATATAAGTGCGGGGCCCGGGAGATAGCATGGAGGTAAGGCGTTTGCCTTTCATGCAAAAGGTCATCAGTTCGAATCCCAGTGCCCCATATGGTCCCCCATGCCTGCCAGGAGCAATTTCTGAGCATGGAGCCAGGAGTAACCCCTGAGCACTGCCGGGTGTGACCCCCCAAAAAAAACAAAAAATAAATAAATAATAATATAAGTGCACATATTCTTCATAATTTTATACCCATAAAATTTTAAATTATTCATACATTTAGGCTTAGCTGTCTAATTCATTTATTCAAACCCAAGACTATGTATGAGCATAGCCATTAGGAATATCCAAAATGTGGTCTCAGGATATACTGCAATAGTAGTGAATTTGTCTTGCATGTGTGAACCCCTGGATTTGATCCTTGGCACCACAAAACAAAGAAGATTCAAAATGTCTTCACAGGGAATTGCTTAGACAAATGACTGTGCTCACATAACATAGGCTGCTTATAATAGAGCTGCACAGCTATTAAAAAGAATGATGAGGGAGGGAAGAGAATAAAGCAATGCTATATATTCAGTGTGAAACACTTTCTAAGATATAATAAAGAAAAAGGGAGGTACCACCAGGCATTACCCTAGAAATATATGTATATATGTGAATATACATATGTGTACTTATACACATATGTGTGCATGCACATTTCAGAATAGAATACTATATATAAGATTATACACATATATTATGCATTTACATATATCTGTTATATTGTATCATTCCCTATGTATTATGATTGATTATATATGTCCTATGTCTATGATTATATATGTATTCTATGTCTATATATTATTTCTATTTTACAGACAAAGAACTGAGGCACAATAGAACTAAACAAGTTGTCTATTATAAAATACCCCATCTTTTATTTTTGATCTTTAAATATAGGTTTTTTTGATGTTAATGTCCAATCCAGCTAACTGTTCCCTCCGGGTACTTCTAATGTCTATTGTTTATCTTGATTTCTAGGTCATATCTTGTCCTCATACCTACCTGGTTAAACTTGATAAGTGTCAGACTTGCATTGAAAAAGTGCTAAAGATAATTTGGTCTCCAAAATGATTTTTTCCAGAGAAGACATGCTTTGCAAGGTATGTGGGAAATGGGCACCAAATAAACCATATTAGAGTGAGAAAGTGAACTGGTATAGAGTTAGTCTCAATGAGAAGCAAGACTATGATTCTCCATTACTCCTAGGCCAAGACTAGATATACTGCAGGGCCTTCATTTTTGGCAGGTTATTGAATAACTTTACTCAGCTTCTAGGTCTCTTGGACGCTATGTTGAACACAGCAGTGACCTTGAGTTCCCTTGCTGGCCTTGTTTCTGTGGTCTTTCTTCTTCTAAAGCTTGGTCATGGAAATTCTTCAGGACCTTCAAGAAAGCACTCCAATTCCTTTTTTTAAAAAGGCATTTTATTATTGTTGTTTTTATTTTGTTTGGCTTTTCTGGTTGTTCTCAAAGAAATTCAATGCCCATCCACTCAGTAACTTTTTGAATAGGGGAAAGAAAATCAAAGACATAATTATTTAGGAAAGCTTCACAGACCAGACTGATAAAAGAAATGTAGTTTCTGAAAGTCATTTCAAATGTGTTGAATGAGCTGAAAGAGAAACTAGATGATACTGAGCTGGATTGGAATATCAGGACCACACAAGCAGAGGGACAGAGTGGGGAAATGAAATGACCAGCTTTCAGGAGCTAGGACAATGTCAGTGCTGGGAGAAGGGCTTGATCAGTGGAAGAAGCAAGATAGAGCCACAAAAGGCTGACCACATTCAAAGGATAGTGGGCAGAGAGGGTCCCTGATCATTAACCACTCCTATCCTCCAAACACTTTCCAGTGCTTCTTTTGACTAGCCTTTGACTAGAAGGGCAGGGCACCAAGTAACCAAGAATAAGGGAAAAGCAGATGTAAATCTAAATCCAAACATACAGCTGAGAGAGACCACTCACAATTAGCAAGATTCCTCATAACAGTGGTTGATTCTGGGGTGTGATGAAAACTGTTGGGCAGTAGGGTTTACCACATACACGTATTACATATTAATAACAGACACACACTGGAGCTTCCAAGGTTCAGTCTCAGCCACTGGAGAGTCAATCCATCTTGAAATTAGGAGATGGGTGGAGAAGGCCTGATTTATTGTCAACAGGACAGCATCCAGAAATCTTCAAAGCAATCATCTTGCCTACAGTGTCCCAAGAAACAGTTTTTTTAAGGAGTTGGGACAGGGAATTTTTAGAAAAAGTGGTCAGCTGGCTAGTGGCCCTCAGAATACACCATGACTTCTCACAGATTCCCCTGATTAACACTGTCTAGACAAAGTAAGCTTTAGTAAAGAGGGTAAACCGGGGTCTTTTCTTTATGCTTTTTAGGGGTCAGGCAAATACAAACTTGTTGACCACAGCTTTCTTCTATCCAGTTTCAAACGAATGAGAAGGCCAGAAGTATCCCTTTTGTACTCTCCTCACTGCCAAGACACATTCCTCAAGCTTCAGGAGACATCAGAAGTGTCCCAAAGAGCACATTGTCCTGTGGAGCAGTAAAACTGCAGAATGACAAACACCCAGGTGATTCTGGTGATTTGGGACCATGGGAGATAGCTGTGGGAAATGGAGACTGGAGGAACAAAACCCCTATCCTTCTGACTGAATGCTCAGGAACCCTGGCCCATGTTGCAGGCCCGACTCCACAGATTTTTCCCTAGAACTAAGCACAGTCACCCAACTTTGCTCCACCTCTGGGCCTTCTACAATCAGTCTCCAAACTTTTCCACCTTTCCTTTGTGTCATTATCACCTAAGGGCAGATGACTGCTCTTATTTATCTCAGTTCCCAAAGAAGCATCTCATTGTTCCAAGTCCCACCAAAGGTTGACAAATGTTTTTAGAGAATGAAGGAAGCTGAACAGGCTGAGGGCCCCAGGATGTGTGTCCCAGAGGAAAGTTGTCTTAGACAAACAGAATGGAAGGGAAAATGTAGCCCAGACTGGGAGGAGGAATACTCAGAGGTGCTGAGGGAAGCAAGCTCATTTCTGTCAGTGAACTACCTCTGGCACTGAATATAAAGTGCTTTGGTGGTGATGCTTTGTTGTCCTTTTTTTTTTTTAAGACAAATTCCTTACAAAGCACACTCAGTAGGTTGTGAATTCCCCCCTATCTGGGGCCTTAACTTCCCCAGATGTTAATGAGAGCTTCCAGCATTGATCAAGGGGAGAGAGAACCCTATGGGTTTATAAAACATGCAGATGACTGGTTTTTAACGAATGCAAAATGTCAAACAAAAGCAGCCTCACAGGCCAGTTACTCATGCATAGTAAAGTTCCCAGGGAAAAGGGAGCAAATAAATGGGGGAAAATACCTTGGCTGGAACAGTTCCTAATAGGCAATGGACAATTGGGAACAGCGGGGGGATGCAGGGACACGGGAGCAAATAGCAAATACATTTGGAAGATATCAGCGAAAGTGAGATCAAGGCAGAACCAAATGGCCCCCCTGGCTTCTGTTTCTATTAGGGTATGGAGACTGCTCAACCTTGCCCTGATGTAACTAGACAGAGCACAGCTTTTGTTTGATTGTTAGGTGGGGGTGAGCAGGGGGTGAGCTGGGAGACAGAAAAGAGGAAGACAGACATTTAGCAAGAAGAAAACATGTCTGGAAATGGTCGGTTTAAGAGGAGCACTTCTGTGTCCCATTTGGAGCTGAAAATTATTGACTGGAACTTGGTCTTTCCTTCACATTTCAGCATGACTCAGTTGGACCCCAGCCATGTACTTTTACCCGGGCTTTTCTCAGTATTTTCAAAGGTGGCTGTATGTGTACACAGAGACTTTGTGTACGCACATGGGTATCAGAAAGAAGTTGCCGAGTGCTTGCTTTAGCATGCCTTTCTTCCTTACTAGAGCCAGTGTTTCAGATCCTGGCTGAAGCCTAGGCCTCTTTCTTGTTTGCTAGACCCCCTTCTGTTGGGGATTACAGAAATTCTGAACTGAAGCACTAAGAAGGCACCCCATTCTTTTGCTCCCAAACCTTGCACCTGCCTAATGATGCTTAGGTTCCCTTTGTCAGAGAGCATTGGCTTTCCATACTGAAAAATGAACCTTAGGTTGCAATTCTCCTGGGATGGATGCCCCAAAGCCCGATACTTGTTCTAGTTTACAAATGTTAATGTAAAATGTAAAAGATATAGAACAATATATTAAAAGGTATTTAATATCATCACAAAGAGTCATGAGTTTAGTTAGAGAAATAACTACATTGCGAACTATCCTAACAATGAGGATGTATGAGGGAAATAGAAAGCCTGTCTAAAGAACAGGTGGGGGCAGGAGGGGAGGAGGGAGATTTGGGGATTTGGGACATTGGTGGTGGGAAAGTTGCACTAGTGATGGGGAGTGTCCTCTTATATGACTGAAACCCAACCACAATCATGTTTGTAACCAAGGTGTTTAAATAAAATATTATTTAAAAAATAAAATAAAATGTTCATTATTAATTACTGCATATTATTATGTATAATAATCAATAATAGTATATAATTATTAATATCTTTTATTAAAATTAAATTAATGGATTGTTAATATCTTGTTAAATAAGATGTTTAAATATATTTGATATCTTTCAATTTAATATCAAATGGAACAAGATATTTAATATCTATTAATACCTGTTCTATATCTAAAACATGTAAAAGAGGTAGAGATCAATCACTCAAACAAATGAGCACATGCATAGGGAGTGGGATCCCATAACAATGCCCCACATAGGGGGATCTCTTGGAAGCTCAGGAGACTAGAAATCTGAGGTTGGGATAGAGAGGCCAGTCACATTCCCTCTAACGGTGGTGTCTACAGAAGAACCTGCTCCACAGCCCTCTGAGTTAATCTGAGTTAAGCTCATTCCCTGACTTTTAGTAGCATCACTCTACTCATCATGCAGTGGGTTCAAAATCTGTCTCTTCTCATCTTCCCTGATGTTGATCTGACTTGTGCCCAAATTTCCATTATTTTATTTTATTACATCTGAACTTTTGCAGTGACAGGGACCAAACCCAGATCTCATGCATGCAAGATATGCATTTTTTTTTTGCTGGAGAGCCATATCCCAGATCTATTGATTTTTCAGTTTTTCAAAAATTACCAATGATTTCGCACAAGGACCATGTTCATGACTTCATGCCAGTCTGATCATTTTCAAAGACCTTATTTCAAATAGGGCCACATTCAATGGGAACTTGGGGTTAGAGTTTCAATGTGTGTGTGTGAATAGTTAAAGAGTGCTCTTCTTTCATTCTTTTACTTGTGTCTATTTAGTTTTCCTGCCATCATTTGTTGAAGAGATTTTCTTTTCTCCATTGTATAGGGTTGACTCCTTTGTCATGAATCAAGTGTCAGTACAGTGTCAAGTTACAGTGTAACTGTATATCTGAGCTTTCAGCGGAATCAAATGCCGTCACTTTTTCATGTAGTTTGATGCTAGGTAGCATAGTTTTTCCATTTGTTTCTTTTCTCTTTAGATTGCTCTAGTTTATTTGGGTCCTTAGTAATTTAAAATACATTTCATTTTCTTTTTTTTCCTTAAAAAATTATCACTGGCATTTCAAAGCATTTAAAGCACTTTAATGTAGCTGATAGTTAACTCTTAGTAAGTTGATTGTTTTCCTATATTAATTCTTCTCATTCATGAAAATGAATGCCTCGTTTTATTTATATATATATATTTGGCCACACTCGGTGATGCTCAGGGGTTACTCCTGGCTATGTGCCAAGAAATTGCTCCTGGCTTGGGGGACCATATGGGATGCCGGGGGATCAACTGCAGTCTATCCTAGGCTAGCGTGCACAAGGCAGATGCCTTACACCCTGCGCCAGTGCTCCGGCCCCTGTTCTATATATTTTAATAGTGTCCTATAGTTTATGTGGCTAGAGGTACTTTACATCTTTTGTTAAATTAAAATAGCATATCTTGTAGGGAGGAAAGGAAAACAATTCAATCCTTAGCCATATGCTCATGGAACAGATACACTGCAAGAGGCTAGTCAGTGCACCAATCAATGATGTTTGCAGGTAGGACTGGTGAACCCTATTTGCCAAAGTGTAGGAAGTAGCTAAAAGTATGGAGAGTAATTCAGTCATGGAAGAAAGATTTGTGACCCTGAGCAAATCCTTCTCTTTTTAGGGTGATCTAGGAATGAAAGAGAAAACCTGTGTGCTTGTCACAGTACTATCACAGTGCTAAAAGAAAGAACAACTTTTAAAATAAATGAGGTACTACTCAATAAACGAATCACTTGAAAATGTGCATGAGGGATTGCTGAGATAAATTAAAAAACAGATTAAAGTAACATCTGTATATTAGCATGGTCATAAAATGGAATGGTAATGGGGGGAGCGTGCAAGGTATTATAAAGCAATAATCAGAAGCATTATGTCAATTATTGAACAGCCATATCACCAATGGAAAGTGTCGCTTAGTCTCTGATGTTTACACAGCACACTTCCACCTCCCAACTAGCTCTATAGGAAGAATCTATTCAGTTCCTGATATGCAGCACCCTTAAATTCTATCACATGGCAACTGACTCTTACTGTCTTCAGTAATGACAAGATCATGGGATTGAACAACTAAATGTTTTCTCCCTATCATGTAATGGCTCAACATCACGGTCCAGCCATGCCCCCAGCAGTTGGAGCTTGAAGTTCTAGCAACAAAAATGACAGTCATCAAATTTGTGTTCTATGTCAATTGTTTTAAACTCTTTTGCTGTTTTTTTGATTGGGGGCAACACTCAGCAGTGCTTAGGTGCTCTGAACCCAAACCATCAACTTTTCCCAGACTACCCATTGATGGCTCACCACTTCCCTCCAGACTTATTCTAGCAATATTATTCACCATAGGGCCAGGACCCCCAGTGGCGATCAAATCATCATCTGGTCCCCACCTACAATGTAGAGAGCCCCCTTCTCTTATTAATGTAAGACAGAAGTCCTCACTGATGCATCCCACATCTTCATTCTAGGTCTTGCTGAGTTCATGCTCCCACCTTCCCTCTATCACGGATAAGCACCCTCATCTCTTCTCCTGCCTTCCCATGAGCCCTTGCTACTTTCCCTGCATATGCACCATAGATGCCCTTTCCTTTCTGCACCCCCTTTCCCCTGTCCCTTAGTGTCTTGTCCAACCACTCCATTTGGTCCTATTTGTGCCTGCTCATATGTTGCTGTCTATACATCCACCATGTGCCTTCCTGAAAGAATGGGCAGCTCAAGATTGCATCAGAATCACTGCAGGAGCCTGCTAGGAAAAAAATTCTGGAGCCAGAGAAATAGTGAAGTAGTTAAGGCAGTTTTACTTTGCATGTGACTGATTCCATTTTGATCCCCATTCCCTGAACACCACCAGGAGTGACTCCAGAGCACAGAGCCAGGAGCAGGCCATGGACAATGGTGAATTTCCTTAAAAGAACACAGATTCCTAGACCCCATTAAGAATGAGGACATCTGGGACTGGAGAGATGGCATGGAGGTAGGGCGTTCGCCTTTCATGCAGAGGGAAGGTGATTCGAATCCCAGCATCCCATATGGTCCCCCGAGCCCGCCAGGAGCGATTTATGAGTGTAGAGCCAGGAGTAATCACTGAGTGCTGCTGGGTGTGACCCAAAAGCCAAAAAACAAAAACCGGAAGAAAAAAAAAAGAATGAGGACATCTAGAAGCTTGCTGAATGAGACTCTAAATGTTCAGGGGATGTAGACAAGAGCAAGGCTGGGAGTCATAGCCTGCAAACCTCTCAATTCCATAACGGGGTGCTCCCATCTCTGTCAATGTGTGGCATAGAGAGTTGTGAGGGAGTTCAATCCTGTTTGTGGGGCAACAGCAGCAGAGAAGGCTGTTTGGAAGATCTTGTCTGGGTTCTGAGCCAGAGGATATGAATTCTGGTGCTAGCCACACAGAGCAGAGATGTTGCTGGTTCTCCTTTGATCCTTTACTCAGCTTCAGACCATCAGTCCCAGAGGCTTGCTGGGAGCTGAGATACAGGAGCAGCAAAGGCAGTCATGCTGCACCCAGCCTATGTCTGAGTGAGCACTGGTGAACACTAAACTAGGATATGCACAGCATCACAAGGAAGAGTGTGAGCCTGAGTGTGCACACCACAACCCAGCATGGATGCAATTCTGCTCATCATGGCATCAAGAAAGGAAAGGAAAGTGAAAACAAGCAAAAAAAAAAAACCCACAAAGCTCAATTTGTTGTAAACAAAACAAAATATAAACGAAGACTCTGCCCATGATACCAATCAACCTCTTTGTACCAACTTCTTTGGCTAAAATATGTTTTTATTCAGTGCTGTTTGCAGATCAACTAAAACCTTCCAACATGGCTATAAGAATTCAGAGTTTTTTGATAGCTGTTCGGTGATTGTTTGGGATTATATTAACCAACTTTTGTCCTACAACCTAACAATCTCACTTTTAATTACTTATTCAAGCTTTGGTTCAGAGAAGAAACTGTTTGTGAATGTTTATAGTGATTTTATTTATAACAACCAGCCTAGAAACATGCCAGATGATCTTTAGGAACAGATTAACTAATAATGACAGTTCCGTAATAGAACGTAATATAGCAGTGAAAATGAATGAATGATTGTCTTATGGATCAGTGCAGATACAACTTGAAGTATAGTATGAAGGAATGCAGGTCCCAAAAAGCTACACATTCTAGGATTCATTTAAATGTCATACTGGAGAAAGTAGTTGCATGGAAACAGAAAACAGTGGTTAGCCATGGAGGCCCATGGGGGAAGGAGAGGAAAAGCAGATAGGAAAAATCCAAAAGGATATTTTAAAAAAAGAAATGTTACTTTGTCAATAATTTATAGCCAAATATTGACTCTTCATTTGCTTTCTTAATTCCTTCCCAGTGGTAACATTTTTAAGTAGTTTTCTAATTTGTATTTTCTTTGTAAAGGATATTGGGTAATAGTACTTAGAGACAATTCACCCACAGTGCTCAGGGACAACCCAGAACCACCCTAGTGATGTTCAAAGGGTGAGATGGTGCTGAGGGTCAAACTTTGGGTTTTGTATAAGTTTGGCATCCTCTCCAGAGCTCCCTCTCAGCCCTTTAAATGCAATATTTTGGTCACAACTGGCAGTGCTCTCGGCTTAGGAATCATGCTTGGTGAGGCACAGGGAACCATATGCTAGAAATGAAACCTAGGTCAGTCATATGCAAATCAAACCATAACTATTGTACATAACTCCAGCACTAAATGGGAATATTTTAAGTATGTTAAGAAACTGTTGTTTCAGGGACCGGGCGGTGGAGTTGGAGGTAAGGTGCCTGCCTTGCCTGTGCTAGCCTAGGACGGACCGCGGTTCGATCCCCCGGTTCCCCATATGGTCCCCCAAGCCAGGAGCGACTTCTGAGCGCATAACCAGAAGTAAACCCTGAGTGTCACTGGGTGTGACCCAAAAACCAAAAAAAAAGAAACTGTTGTTTCTTGATAGTGTATCTCTAGCACTAGGCATTGTAAAGTTCATAGACTGATACACCAAGAAAATAGTGTTTACCTATGTAAATTAAAAAATAAATAAAAATTTAAATTAAATTGCACATGCAAAATATACACCATAAATCACCTGAAAATGTACAAAATTTAAAGTGTAAAACTAAAACAAAAATCCCATGGGAAGCCAGTGCTTAAATATAAATGGTTAATTGGCAGAGCTGTATTTTAGCTTGCTAATGAGCTAGCAGTGCCTTAGTTCATGACTAGGGTAGTTATATTATTAGAAAGAAGAGCAGGTCCTTGAGGAAAGAGGACACTGTTCAGATGAGGCGCAAAGGGCAGTACATGAATGAGATAATCTGGGATCAGTGCTCCCCACAATGGGAAGCATTTTGCATTTCTTCAATTTCACCTTTTATTCCCCTCTAGACAATGGGTTCCTTTTGGAAAAAAAAATTTTAGTCGATAACAAACAAACAAAATCTAGTGCACATTTCTTGTTGATCTAAACAACTCTCTTGCTGTATATCATTATCCCCATTCCACAGATAAAGTAAGTGAGTCAAAAGGGCTCAGAGTGATTCAGGGCTAACCTCTGAGAAGATTCTAATCTGCTTATGCTAAAGTCTATGCATCTGGAACAATCTAGAGTATTCCCAACAATTAGGAAGAATTCTCAGGCCGGAGAGATACCACGGCAGTGGGGCGTTTGCCTTGCATGCAGAAGGAGAGTGGTTCGAATCCCAGCATCCCATACGGTCCCCCAAGCCTGCCAGAGGTGGGGGGGCGATTTCTGAGTGTAGAGTCAGGAGTAGACCCTGAGCAATGCTGGGTTTGACCAAAAACTAAAAAAAAAAAAAAAAAAAAAAAAAAAAAAAAAAAAAAAAAAAAAAAAAAAAAGAAGAAGAAGAAGAAGAAGAAGTCTCTTTGTTCGCTGGTTGAATTGAGCTAAACTGCTTCCGCAAGAAGGTAGGTTCAGAGTATTAAGTGGAGAAGCTGGGCCATTTTGGCTTTCCCAGAATTGTTACAAAGAATTGTTCAGTCAGACACAGGCCAAAGTGAGCAAGGGATGATAAGCAAAACAAACAAACTTAAAAGAAAAAACATTCAAGTACAATTCAGTCTTTAATTGGGGGTGAATGGGTGGGAGAGGAATCACATCAGGCAGTGCTCAAGAGTTATTGGCTCTACTCTCAGGAATCACTCTTAGTTAGCTCAGGAATCATATGGGATACTGGTGATCAAACAATGGTCAGCCATGTGCAAGAAATGTGCCCTACCCACTGTACTATCCCTCAGACCCCAGTAAAGTTCACATTTAACCCTGATCATTCTTTGACTTCCTCTTCCCAGTTCCCTTCCTTCCTATCAAGGTGCAGTTGAGAATCGACACATATGTTAAGAATTTCAGCCTCTGCTCTTAAGTAGTGTGGTGTAGCATCTCAAAAACAAACTTTTCAGATTACAAGCATCCAGAATGCAGAGATCTCGAACGGGCTAAATCTGACCAGACTGTCAGATTTCTCAGGCCCTCATTGGCTCATGTATCTAGTCAGTCATTGATCAAAGTTATTGTTAAGTCCTATTACATACCCGCCTCAGCCCAGAGAACCCCAAGCTCCCTTATTATTCTTGAAAGGGATCCACAAACTGTGATCTGAGCAGGAAAAGTCAGTCACTTCACAGTGTATCCTTTCCTCCCTAGTTATTAATAATAAACTGGGTATTTCTTGAGCAGGAATTCTAATTCTTACCTACCTCACAGAGATGCCAGAGGATCAATTAGCTGATGTTCATCTGAGACAGAACAAAGACAAAAATGGAAAATGAGAAGCTCGATAAATGATTTTTCTCCTCTGCTATTATCACTGTTATTATCATCACCATCATCATCATCATTATTTCTGCAGAGTTACTGCTTCATCAAACTAGTCCTACATTTTCAATCAGGGGACAATAGGCCTGAATGAAGCCTAGAAATTAAGGAATTGGGAGAAAACATATCTAACGAAGTATGAGGGAGAGAGACTGTTTCAGTGAATCGCCCTGTAGCTTTACAATCTTACCCCCAAGCTTATTGGACACTGAATAATGCCTAACATAAAAATTATATGATAGGGGGCCGGGCGGTGGCGCTGGAGGTAAGTTGCCTGCCTTGCCTGCGCTAGCCTTAGACGGCCCACAGTTCGATCCCCTGGCTCCCATATGGTCCCCCAAGCCAGGAGCGACCTCTGAGCGCATAGCCAGGAGTAACCCTTGAGCGTCACTGGGTGTGGCCCAACCCCCCCCCAAAATTATATGATATAAAATTTGACATACAGAGAAACTCCTTCTTTACATCCACCTTCTACTACATCCCCAAATTCCCAAGCACCTTTATTGGGCTGTCTTTTCTATCTTTAAATTCCCACCATTCTAGTTGTGCGTGGAATTTTCTAATCATTTTTAGAGGCTGTGGTTGAACTGGTTCAAAGATTAAGTGAAAGTACTGTGTCCTCTCAACTGTTGACACAAAAGTCAGAGGGCACCAAAGATCCCCTCCCAGGAGGATCATGAGGGAGATAAGAGAGACCCAACGTGCAGTAATGGCTTTGGGGGTCTGCCTAGGTCAGATGAGGTGCAACAGGCAGAGTTTTCCCCCATTTATCACACAGGGATTTTGTGCAGAGAGAGCTTTTACTATACATCTAAAGACAGTGTGTTAATTTCAGAAGTTTGGGGGCTGCTTAAAGCACCATGTGAACTGGGCACTAAAGTTCTTGATGGCATTCAAGAGGGAAAATCTGCCCATCAAAGTCTTCTTATTCCAAATGAGTGGCTAAAAAAGCTGTGGTACATCTACACAGTGTAAAATACTATGAAGCTGTTAGGAAAAATAAAGTCATGAAATTTGTTTATACAGGGATAGATATGGAGAGTATTTTGTTGAGAGAAATGTGGAATATAATATAAAAAGAAAGTATGGTAATAATATACAAAGACCATAGAGACGAGGGTCAGGAGAGAAACTTGCCACAAAGTAAGGGAGAGTGCAATTAGGGCAGAGAAGGAACCACTATGACAAAGACGGTTGGACATGATGGCTCTGGCAAGAACTGGATGCTGAAAGGAGGTAATATGAGATGCATGATACCTCTTCCATAACAATATTGCAGACCACAGTGTCTAAAAGACAGAAAGGGAAATAGAAGGAGAAAGAGAGCAGGCAAGGGCTAGGGCAGTGTGGAGGGCAGGAGGGTAACTGGAGACATTGATGGTAGATTGTGTGCGCTGGCAAAGGGACGGGTGTTGAACATTGTATGACTGAAGCTCAATCATGCACAACATTGAAACTCTGTATCTTGGGAGCCGGGAGGTGGTGCAGGAGGTAAGGTGCCTGTTGCCTTGCCTGCGCTAGCCTAGGACGGACCACGGTTCGATCCCCCGGTTCCCATATGGTCCCCCGTGCCTGCCAGGAGTGACTTCTGAGCGCATAGCCAGGAGTAACCCCTGAGCATCACTGGGTGTGGCCCAAAAACCAAAAAAAAAAATAAAATAAACTCCGTATCTTGTGGTTATTCAATTCAAAATTATACCGAGAGAAGATGTCCTTGTGCTCCCTTTCCCTAACAAAGTGACATCCCTTGACATTCACAGGAACTCTAGGCAAGAGTCTTTGGGAGAACAGGGTCCAACCCAGCACTGGGAAGTTAAACAGAGAGTCCAAGTATTTGTCCTCACAGCCCCTTCCTTTCCCAAGGAGTCTCTGTGGATCTTTTTTTCTACCTCTTCTTTCTTCTTGCAGCTATTTATTCAGGATCTCCAGCCCCTCGAGCTGGTACTCTCCATATAAGAAGGACTGACATATGGGGCCGGGCGGTGGCACTGGAGGTAAGGTGCCCGCCTTCTCTGCGCTGCCTAGGACGGACCGCGGTTCGATCCCCCGGTTCCCATATGGTCTCCCAAGCCAGGAGCAACTTCTGAGTGCATAGCCAGGAGTAACCCCTGAGCGTCACTGGGTGTGGCCCAAAAACCAAAAAAAAAAAAAAAAAAAAAAAAGAAGGACTGACATCTGTATGACATGGCATGTATATCACTGATGTATCACCACAGAGGGTGAACCTGTGTGTTTGTGTGTGAAACTTTACATGTATGTGCATGGCTGGGTATTGGTGCGGTAGGTACATCAATATTCATGTGCTCAGGCCTCACCTCCTAGAAAGCAAAGCACAAGTTCCACCACCTCAACCCTCCCCCTTTTCCCCAGCAGAAGATTTTGTTCAGAGCAAGCATTTACTATACATCTGATGACAGTCTGTTGATTTCAGAAGTACTGACAGCAAAGCAGTAATAATCATAGCTACGTTGGTCTGGCTCTATTTAATTTTAAGTGCCTTCACATGAGTGGAAATTAATTGTTCATTTTCACCACGTTATGCTTTTCAAAGCTCTTTTAAATGCACATTAGTTAGTATATGAATTAAGTCGGCAGGCATTTGGGGGCTCTGGAAAGAAAAAGAAGAAAATGAGACTCAGAGTGGAGGGGCCTTTTGTGGTCAAGTTGACCCTGTCAATCACTCCTCCTTCTAATGGGGTGGAAGGGCAGAGTTGAGATGGGTTGGAGCACTGTGACCTACTGACCGACTTCCTGAACAAGCGTCACACAGTCTCTTTGGCCCAGACTCCTCATCGATAAAAGCAGCACAATGATGGGAGAGTCAGAAAGACAATCTGAACTGCCCTGAACACAATCTGTGGCAGGAGTTTTGGAAGAGCCAAGACTGAAAACTCTTCTGAATAATGAGAGGAGACAAACATTGCTCTAGTGTCAGTCCCTAGATTTCAGAGACCACCTCTCACCCCATCACCCTTCTTTCTGTTCTAGAAAGTTTAAAAGTCACCTTTTCTGTCTTACTTCTTATTTCCCACTTGCCCCATCCATTTATCCCATTAAAAATTTCAAAAAAGAATCACTTCATTAGTCTCTATGTTTCTTTTTTCCAAACACCTCTTAGGATATGGGAAGTTTGAATAACAGGGAAATGATCATTTGTTGGCATACAGGGCAGGAAAGGTTAGGTGGGACACAATAAGGGCACCTTTAATCAGGGGCTTGTTTGACCCTTAGTGAGGAAATGAAGTCCTGAAATCAGGGGTAAAAAGGCAGGAAATAGAAATCAAGTTTTCCTTTTACCCCCTTCGCCAGCAGAGATTCAATCGTTTAAAGACTTGGGGGTCTTCTGAAGATTCTGGTGGTACCCCCAAAGCTCTATTCGTCTGATCAAAGCTTATTGTCTGTACCACTTGCCAATTAAGAAGACTCTACCATCGCATAAACTTCCCAAGCCACCACAGAGGTTAATTGAATAATGTCCAGGAGATGCACTGGTGAACAGGAGACTTTGGAATCCCTCCAGGACAGTGCTTGGGTTGGAAGAGCAAGTGAAAAAAACAACCAAGTAATACAATTGTTACAAATCTACAGGGAAACTCTGGGTAGAGAATACTGACCAATATCAGTCTTCCTAACTCTTTCTTGTTCTTGTGTTCATCCTTTTGATGCTGCCTTTTTTTTTCAGAGTAATCTCAGGAGATTACTTCCTTTGTGTTCTTCTTTATATAACACTAGGTGCTGTGGAGATAGAGACTAAGTCCTGTCCTGAAGTCTGAGTGTGTCTAAGAGGCCACACCTGGACCAGCCTCAATGTCAGACATTGCTCCCAGTTTTCTTCCTTGGAACAAATACGGAGGCATGTCTCTAAGATAAATTCCATTTCAAAATGGCCCAGAGTCACATTTTGCAGGTTTTAAGTTAATATAAATATCAGTGTGTTGTGCCCTCACTCACAAAATTGGTCCAGCATGGCTCATCCGTATTGAGGGCTGCATATATTCCATGGAGTGAAAGTATAGATAAATTAATCAGTCCTTTCTTTATTCCAGAAAGCTCCTTGGACACTTTTCCTTATGCACAATCGTCAGTTGATTCTTCAGCATGTGAACTAGGATTAGGTTCCCTGGTTCACCTTCTACTTTATGTTGTGAGTCTATGTAGCAGGAATTTGATCACATTTCTAATGTAAGGAGCTATGTGTTTGAGTTGGGATTATTATCCTTCCCAATTTTTGGTGCAATCAAATTTTATTCTTTATGCAATAAATCTTGAGCAATATTTGCAAATAGTACCATCTTGTGTTTTTCAGATCTCCCCATTTCCTCTGAGTATTCCAGTTGCAGGAGGACTTGACCCTTTTGTAGGTTTATTGGCAGTTTGGTTTCTTCTTCTCTCTCCCTGGTCTCATCACTTTGTCCCCCTAAGCTGGTCTTCTCTTAAGAAGGCTGCCTTTGCAGGAGAAAGCCATTATTCTTTCACATCATCCTGCTGCAAGTGCCAAGTTCTCTTGTGGCTTAAGGATTATTCTGCCAATTGCTCCAGAGAAAGTGACAAGAGATGATATAAATAACACAGAGAGAGCTGTTCTGAGTGTTCCACTATACTGAAATTCTTATTTTCAAAATTGACATTTCTGGAGAAGGCTTCCTATCCTGAGGTTATTGGACCAGGATTGTGGAGTGATTCTTGCAAGTTCCTAACTTCCTTTGGGAGACATTTTTAATTCAAGGTTGCAATCTTAAAATGATATGAATACAACATTTTCGGGGACATCTTGTTTTTTTTTTTATAGTACTGCTATGTGATTAGGAAGCCCACAGTTCTGACTTTGCAAATGCCTTGGTGCCAAGTGAGACAGAGATGAACCTAATAGGTTCACACTCTGAACCAACCAGAGCTGGGGAAATACCCCAAAGTCCCAGAGCATGTAGGCCATCCAGATTAGACCCATGGTCCTGGATCACCTCACAGAATAGCCTCCAGGTACTGTCTTGTATGACTCCAAAACAAAACTAAACTAAAAATGTATAAGGGTCAAACAATAAGATACTCACCTTCTCACACAATGTGGAGGTTGGTAGGATTTTAAGGTGGGGACAAACCTGGCAATGGTCAAGGGTTACTCTTGGTTCTGAACTCAGAAATCACTTCTGGCAGTGCTTGAGGAAACCATATGGGATGCTAGGGATCCAACCAAGTAAGCACTTTAGCTGATATACTGCTTTTCTGGCCCACAATAACAGTTTTAGAAAGTGATATACTTACTTAAAAATAAGACTTTTTCTGTCTTGTGCCAGTAAACCTGGAGACAAGCAGTTCCAAAACTTGTCTGGATGCATAAGACTGTCATCAGGCCCTTTATGGTCCTTTGTTCTTCAGTTCAGTCTATACTAGCTTCAAATCTGATGCATTGTCCCCTAGGTCCACTGGAGATGCTGCAAGCCTCAAGCATCCCAACTCTAGTAAAAAAGTTATTTGGCAAGTAGTTTGAGTATAGGGTGGGGTAGTAGCCCTTTATGCCCCCTTCCAGAAAGAATGTCTTTCATTATAGGTAAAGAAGAAGTTGAAGGTAAAGAAGGAGTTGAGGGGCCGGGCGGTGGCGCTGGAGGTAAAGGTGTCTGCCTTACCGCGCTAGCCTTGGACGGACCATGGTTCGATCCCCCGTGCCCCATATGGTCCCCCAAGCCAGGAGCAACTTCTGAGCGCATCGCCAGGAGTAACCCCTGAGCATCACTGGGTGTGGCCCAAAAAAAAAAAAAAAAAAAAAAAAGAAGGAGTTGAAAATGTGTTAACATACTGTCTCCTACATTAGAGACATCTACAGAATAATAAGACAACAACATGATGCTAATGAATTTAACAACTTGCATACAATACCAAAGCACAGATGACATAAACAAAGTGAAGAATTAAAAAAATCTGAAGATTTCCTTTTCTATGAAAAAAGTTTGAATTCACAATAATAATAACTTTCTTTCAAAGAAAGTATCAGGAGAGGGGCCCGGAGAGATAGCACAGCGGCGTTTGCCTTGCAAACAGCCAACCCAGGACCAAAGGAGGTTGGTTCGAATCCTGGTGTCCCATATGGTCCTCCATGCCTGCCAGGAGCTATTTCTGATCAGACAGCCAGGAGTAACCCCTGAGCACCGCCGGGTATGGCTCAAAACCAAAAAAAAAAAAAGAAAAAAAGAAAGAAAAGAAAGTATCAGGAGGATATAATACCAATTCCTATAAACTCAAAAACTAAGAGGAAAAGGATCTTCTCATATAATTATATAGAACCAGCTTTATGCTGACATTAAAGTCAAAGACATTATCAGAAAATAAAAATTATAGCCTATCCCTTTGAAATACAGTCACAAAAATATTAAACAAATATTAGCGAATTGCAAGCAGTGTTATATAAAAGAAGTAGAATACCCTTGCCATGTGGATTTTATGCCACAAATATAAAACTGGTGTGACATTCTAAAATTAGCATACACATAAAATACATTATGAAGATAGAACAAACAAAAATATTGCATCCTTACTGTTGCATATGTAAACATTTCTAATCTTATCATGATTTGGAATTTCTATGTATAAACATTTCTGGACCCACCCTGATCCTACCCTGATCAGTGATTGGACCCTACTCTAGGGTGGGACCTGGCTTTCTGCCCCTACCCTAGGGTGGTACCTGACTCAAATGTATAAAAGAGATGTCTGTGGAAGGCTTGGGGGCTTTTTTGGGTTGGAACTGACGCTGGGTCATTGGACCTCAGTTATTTCCACCGAATAAAGCTGATATTTCCACAAGTCTGACTCTCCGTGAGCTGTTCACTCGCCGATTCACCTCAGAACCACTGGTTACTGGGTGGTAGACGCGTACCCCGAGCTGAAGGGG
>PVKC010014764.1:0-21933 GCA_004027635.1 Crocidura indochinensis | reverse complement strand
TTTTTTTTTTTTTTTTTTTTTTTTTTTTTTTTTTTTTTTTTTTTTTTTTTTTTTTTTTTTGTGAGTAGAATATTTACTGTGTGAAGAGCTATTGTCATGTTCTTTCCTGTGGAAGTCTCAGAGCTGACTTGTCTTTTTGTCTTCCTCTGTAGATAACAGAGTTCGCAGCTGTCCTGGAAGATTTTTTTCCAATTTGTATACCTTGCTGGTATTTTCAGTTTTAGAGAATGCTGCCAGTCGCGTTGGTTTTTGACTATACACAAGAAACTCTCCTTAACTGGCCCCCAAATATGCTGTTTGAACTGCCCAACACTTTCACAGATGACTTGTTAAATGTGCAGGTCATTCCCCCATCTTGCTCCCAAGATCTTTGACTAATCTCTTCCTGGAGTGAATCAAAATAGCAGAGTGAAGTTTGTAAGGTCTATGCCTAATTATTCTGCTAAATGTGTTCTACTCTTTCATTCTTCCACTCTAGGTTTTTGTGTCTTATCCTTTCCTGAACACTGGGTACTTTCCTTGCTTTAGTCTGAATTCCACTATGCACCCAGTACATTTTTTAAATTTTGGATTTTTTTTTTTTTGGTTTTTGGTTTTTGGGTCACACCCGGCAGTGCTCAGGGGTTATTCCTGGTTCCATGCTCAGAAATTTCTCCTGGTAAGCACAGGGGACCATATGGGACGCAGGGATTCCAACCGATGACCTTCTGCATGAAAGGCAAATACCTTACCTCCATGCTATCTCTCCGGCCCCAAATTTTTTATCTACCATATTTTCCCCATTTTTTGTTTTTTTTTTGGGGGGTGCACATCCAGCAATTTTCAGGGGTTATTCCTGGAAGGCTCAGAACACCATATGGGATGCTGGGAATCAAACCAGGGTTTTGGTCACATGCAAAGCAAAATTCTTTGTCCTCAAACTCTGCTGTCATTCTAGCCTTTCTATGTTTCTATTTCATAGCAAGAATTATGCCTGAGAATATCAGCTATATTTACTGTATTTGTTTAAAAAGCATACCAATTTAATTTTAAAAGTACCTTGGTGAGTCTGTTACAGCCACAAAAAATTTGATGGGAAATGAAAATGGACAACTTCAGAGTTATAATCACAAATATATCCCCTTCAGCTTAGAATGAAGTTTCCATGACTTTACTTACATTCATTCAATGTGTAAAAATTCGTTTCTCTTTATGGTGAAAGGAAACAGTAGTTCTTGGAAACAGTTGGTGTTTGTATATTCCTTTTTCCTAAAGATCACTGGATCATGAATGTGACAACATCCTCTTTCTAGAAAACACTGTTCAAGGTACAGCAAAATTCTGTTGTGCTGTTGCCTGATAATTGGGAAAACTTCAAAATGATAAAACACACAAGAAGGATTTAACAGGTGGAGCACACAATAAGAATATAAAATATTTGAAAATTTCTAAAGAAAATTGATAAAGGAAGAAAGGAGGAAAATAGGTACTTTGTGTTAGAATTTGAAAGATGCTTTCTAGCTGTCACTGAGTCCTGAACTACAGTGTGTTGCCAGATACAGAAACAGGGAGCTACACCTCCTCAGAGGATCACAGGGATGCCTGCCCTTCATAATGACAGAGGTCACATGTATAAGTGGATTAGGACATATATTTTCTGGTCGTCTTTTTTCAGCAGAGATATCCCCAGTGCATGAGGAAAGTGAAAGCATAATCTTACTCACCTGCTGGCACACATATCTACGGATGCCATTTTGTGTATCCTGCTTTCTGCACACAACATAATTACAAAGCCTGGCGGTGAGAACCCAGGCCACATGTGCCTTTTGGAGTTCAAAGACAGAGAAGTAGGTGATGCTTGAAATCAGGAGGAAGCTGTTAGGGCTAGACCCACTGGAAGCAGGGCTGGGTCCCAAATGACACACATGAAGAAGGAGCAGAGGCGGCAACCTAGGTGAGTGTCCTCAATTTTCACTGAAGTCTCATCTGTGTAGATGAAAAAAGACAAAGAAGCTAAAAGTAAGGGCCACACACACCCTTGAATTTCTTATAATTAATTTTCTAATAGATTGTATTTTCTTATCAGGGTGTAAAAGGTACTAAAGGACAAGCTGGAAAATGTCTCAGAAATGAGATAAAGTAAAAAGTCATCTGCCCCATTGTTTTACATATGTCAATAATCATTTTCTCTTTCTTGCTTTCAAAGTGCTCAAATATGATATTCCAGATAATCTGATCATAGAGTATTATTGATTGTAAATTAAAAAACAATTTGTTTGATTAATATGTATATTTTAGTTAGATTTATAAAAATCATGTAAATCATGTTTGCATTGTTTAGTGGTGTGGCAGCAAATCATCATACAAAGCATAGTCCTAAACCATGTACCATATCACCTATTGTTTTTATCTTATTTCCTTTTCTGCACTTTCTTCTTGTAGTATTGATTTTGTTTCAGTGGTTTTCTCTAGTTTTTCCTCGTTTATTTCTTTTCCTATTTCAGATTTTCAACATTTTCCCATTTATTACATTTCTAGCTTCTTAATTTTTCCCCTAATCTTGGAGAAGCAATTTATCTCCATTTCCCTTCCTGGTAAGTATTATTTTTCCACTCAAAATTGTTTTGTTCTTATTCTTTTTCTGTGCTTGGGGCCAGGGGTTTGATGGATTGATGGCCAGGGGTTGCTTCGGGTGGTGTTAGGAGTCTATGTAGAGCTAGGGATCAAACTCAGGGTTACTGCATGCAAAGCATAGTTCCAATCCTTTTTCTGACTTTGTGGATTTTTATCTGCATTTCCAGATTGACTAACAATACTAATTACTTTTTAAAATGATTATTTGTCATTTCTATGTTTTCATGGTATAAATACCATTTTTATCTAAAAATTGAGTCATTTGTCTTATTTTGAGTTGTGAAAACTTAATAATACAATTTTTGTTGGGTGATTGTTTTTTGTGGGATGTATGTTTTGAAAATGCTCTTTTTTCCCATCTATACTAATCTTTTTATTTTCATGAACAATGCATACATATAATTTAGTTTTGAAGAAAGTGGACCTGGAGTGCCTATGAGACACATAAGTACATCATCCTGAAGGTATAACAGTGCAGCTTATGTACTGAGGATGTAGAGGAAGATTCACAGAAAATATTTGTGTATGTCTTATTTGCTCATTTAGTACTTTGAATGTAGTAATAAAGGTCAAGATCTTGCCTTCCTATTTAGATTCTTGTAATAAAAAAAGAAGCATCTTCTAGTACTGGAATAAAGATGTACATTACTGATGGAATAATAAAATGACAAATTGCTTTGGAAGAAGTTTGGGTTTGAAAAATAGGTTAATATCAGCTTAAACATTATATCCAGAAATTCTGCTACTACTTGCTAATAAAGAGAAATGAAAAAATTCAGGCTCGTGCTCAAACCTATATATAAACTGCCAATAAATCAAATGCTGTTGAATGAATGAACAGACTGGTCTATTGACACATTGGAGTATAACCCAGCAAAACAATAAAAACTACTAATACACAAAACCAGAAAAAAACTACTAATATATACAACAACTCAAATTGATTTTATATGCATATACTTAGTGACAAAGAAGTAAACCATGTTAGAATTTGTATGATTCCTTCTAAATAACATTCTGGACATTCAAAACTATAGTGAGAGAAAACAGGTCTATGGTTACCAGAAGCTTACAAAAGGGCGTGAGGGACTATTTGTAGATGTGTTCTACATCTGGACTTGGATGGTGGTTTTATGACTCTGTATTTATAAATTCACAAAACTATAAAAAAGAAGCAATTGTATTTTATAGAAATTATAGTATAATTAAAAAGTCAATGAATCAATAGTTAAAAGTAGTCCCCAAAGTTAATAATGAAAGAAATTCAGTGATGAACTCATCAGCATGACTCACCAATATTTTTGCATAGATCTTAAATGTGAAATTTTATCTTCTTTGATTTTAACTTTGTGCATGTTGTTAAGGAGAGGTCTGAGTGTACTTTTTATATATATATATTTGACCAGTTTTCTCAATACCACCTGTTGAATAGGATGACCTTAATCCAATTCATATTTCTTGTCACTTTATCAAAGATCAATTGATCATATACTTGGAGTTAGTTTCTAAATACTCAAGTCTCATTAATCTGAGGATCTGTCTTTATTTCAATTCTGTACTATTTTAATTACTTACTGCTATATAGTATAGTTTAAAGTTGGGGAAAGTGATGCCTTCCACCTTCTTTTTCCTAAGGATTGCTTTACCTATTCTTGGACACTTGTTTCAAATAAATTTCAAAAGGGTTTAATCCATTTATTTGAAAAATATTATGGGTATTCTTACGTGATCGCATTAAATGTGTACCACTCTTTGGGAAGTATTGCCATTTTAATTATGTTAATATTCCCAATCCACGAGCAGGTTATATGTCTCCATTTTCTGATAGCCAGAATTTGGAAACAACCTAAATGTCCAAGAACAGATGAGTGGCTAAAAAAAACTGAGGTACAGCTATACAATTGAATACTATACAGCTGTTAGTAAAAACAAAGTCATAATATTTGCTTATACATGAATAGATATAGAAATACTTCGGTTAAGTGAAATGAGTCAAAGGAAGATGAATAGATATAGAATAATCTCACTCATTTGTGGGATATAAGAAAAAATAACAGTACTGTAATAATGTCAGAAAAAATAGAGATGAGGACCAGAAGACCAGTCCATGGTTGGAAGTTGCCTAGAACAATGGTAAGTGCAGTTAGGGTAGAGAAGAATCCACTATGATGATGATGATATTGGAACTGATAATTCTGGATACTTTTGTACCTTTTCTGGGTACAAAAGGGGAATAAAGTGACATGTATGATACCACTTCATTAACAAGAGTGCAAACTACAGTGTGAGAGATAGATGGACAGAAATAAAATGCATATCCCAGAGTCAGACAGAGTGGGTAGGTGAAAGGGAAACTGTAGTATTGGTGGCAGGAAAAGTGCATTGGTGAAAGGTGGTATACACTCTAGAAACTCAATAATAAACAATTTTGTAACTACAATGCTTAAATAATTTATAAAAATGTAAAAATTAAAAAGTAAACTCAGTAGTAGCAGCAAACAAACCTCTGTTTTGTTGGTCTAACAACCACCCTTCTCACCTTTATACTACTTTCCAACATAACTTATTGTCTTTGGTTCCCCCCATTCCCATTCCATTGAGTTAGGTACAATTCTTATTGAGATTATCAATGACATAATGGTCTTCACAAACTCAAAGCAAGATATTTCCTTTGCCCTTTCACCCCATCTTTCAGTAGCATCTATTAGTTTCTTTTCTTGGTTTCTATGACATCATTCAGACTTTTGGTGTTTCTTCTGTTCACACCTTTTAAGTTTCACTTGCTGCCCCCCCCCCCTTTTTTTGGTAAAACCTCTAGTCTGAGAGCTAGTTTTCTAGCCTCTCTTCTTTAATACTTTACATTCTGTTACTAGGGAATTGAATCGGGTATTAAATGTCTGTATGCCTGTTTCCCAAATCTGTACCTGCAGTTCCGTCCTCATGCAGAAATGTTGAAGTCGCATAGACCTTACATCTACATGACATCTTTCTTTGGGAGTCTGTAAGGCATCTCAAAATTAAAATGTTCACATTAAAATAGTCACTTCATCTTAAGTATATGCTTTTCTTCAAATCCCAAACAAGAGTATTCTATTCGCCTGGTTATTTAAATTATTAACTTAGGAATCACCTTAACTCATCTCTTTGCATCATTCCTTATGTTATTTATCTACTTCCAAAAATATCATTGAAGACTTTAATTTGCAGCATCATTGATAAGTCCTAATTCAGCACACCATATCCAAAATTTAGTTTTGTTTCCTTCTCCTCCTTCTTTGGTAAACTTGGAGAGACTGAGGGGACCTATTGGCTTTGTGTGTTTCTTTTCTCTTCTGTCTCTTAAAACTCTCCTGAGAGGGCCAGGAAGGGCTCAGCAAAAGCTGTCTCCTGGAGGTGCTCAGGCCGAAAGGCCAAGAAAGAGTGAGTGAAAACCGGCTACCAGAGGCACCAGGCAGAGAGGTGGTTCCTTTGTCTCTGAATGCAGGAGAGGTCTGCCCCTGCTGTGAGATTGGTGACTGGGAGAGACTGAGGGAAACTGTTGACTTTTCATGTTTCTCTTTGATTCTGTCTTCTGAAGCTCTCCTGAGAGGTCCAGGAAGAGTCCAGAAAAAACTGTCTTCTAGAGGCTCCAAAAGAGCATGGCTACTCCGCTTAGCTTCACAGCTGTGTGCTCTTTCTAACTAATGAACCCCACCACAACACACACACACACACACACACACACACACACACACACACAAAATCACACTACAAGCGTGACAATGGGGGAACCTCACAGGCAAACACCATGCACAGAGAATAAAGATAATAGCTGTGATGACCCAAAAAATAATAACCATCTGATTAATCTCTCAGATAAAGAGTTTCAAAAAGAAAAATGGAAGATCCTCATGGAAATCAAAGAAAACAGCTCTAGCTGACCAGAACACAAAGACAAAAATCAGAAAACTCCAAACTGAAATAACAGATTTGAAAAACATGGTAGCTGAACTGAAAAACTCAATAGAAAGCCTCTCCAGCATGGTAACAGCAGTCGAGGACAGAATCAGTGAACTGGAAGATGAAATGCAGAACAACTCCATACAGCAGAAGAGATTGGAAAAGAACCTATTTCTAAGTTCTAAAAATTCTACATAGTTTTACAAATAATACAAGAAACTTACTGATTTCTATGTATCTGTAATACTTTTCTTCTTCATTTATTACAAATAGAATCTGAGGGGCCCAGGAGATAGCATGGAAGTAAGGCATTTGCCTTTCATGCAAAAGATCATCGGTTCGAATCCCGGTGCCTCATATGGCCCCCTGTGCCTGCCAGGAGCAATTTCTGAGCATGGAGCCAGGAGTAACCCCTGAGCACTGCCGGGTGTGACCCAAAAACCAAAAACCAAAAAAAAAAAAAAGTAATAGAATCTGAATATTTCTTTAACTAACATTAAAGAAAATGAAGGAATTTGAAAAATAGGGAAAATACAGAATCCATTGTCTGGTTATCCATAATCTAGAATCCATTGTCTAGAATTCATAGTCTAGTTAAAAGTCACTTAAATTTGAAGACAAAGTTAAGTTATAAAGTAACTGAAAAGAGAGTACACACCATTTATTTGAGGAAATATAATACTTGGAAACTAATATTTATTTTATTTGGCTGATACATATCAAATCTTGAAAGTCACCTTACTACTTTACTCTGTCAACTGTCTTTAGAACCCTAGAGATAACTCTAAAAATAGAGAGCACTTGTCACTTTATAATTTCTTTAGGCCTCATCTATTAAGTAATTATTTGGAATCTTGTCTGGAGACGTGGGAAAATAGAAAAAGTTAGCCAACTAAAAATTAAAGTTTTTAGGTTTACATTGACATATCATGCATCTATTTTCTTTTCTTAGGAACAAACATAAGGAAAGTATCATGAATTTTATATAAGCTGATAAAGTTCTTTTAGTTTTTCTCTTAGAGATTATTTACCAAACTATATTTTGGAATTGTTCTTCAAATTTTCTAGGATATCTTTAAGTCAAGCACTAATTTTCTGAAATTTGACAATATAAAATTTAGAGAAAAATTAAGTCTTTTAGTACCGTCAGGACTGTAAAAGATGAAAAACATCATGACTCATATGCTATCACCCTTTCAAAACCATTTCTGGTTTGGAGGATGGTAGCTTTGTTGTATGTCTTAACAAAATAATGAATGCATGTGTACAGCTAAAAATGTAAAATTATATTAAAAGTCATGTACAAAATTGTTGTATACTTTATATAGATTGATTTTATACTATAGAGGTAACTATATTAACTGCTTTACACTGTTTCTTGGAATACTTTTTAGCAAATTGTCTTTAAACAATATATACAGATGAGATCTCTTGTGATTCAAATTTATCTTTTGAGTTATGTTAGTAGATGAAAATTTTGGTGTTCACAATGCCTCTTTCATTTCACTCAAAATAATCTTTCTAGTTAGAAGAAGACAAATACTGGATGAATTCAATTATTTGTATAGAATAGCAAGATAAGGAAAAGCAAAGTACCAAAGCATCAAAGGCATCATAAATCAAATACTTAGATTTCCCTGAAACCTGGGCTATAGAACTGAGGAGAGGCAGGAAAGAAATTGAATGAGAGTGAAGAAGAGGTAGATGGAGTGAAACAGGGGCAAGGTCCAGAAACCTAGGTGGTGATGAGGTAACTATATTTCTTAATCATTGAGTCAACAAAACTGAAAACATGAAATCCAAACTACATTAACCAGATGTAAGAGTGTGCCATTCAAGGAGTCAGACTAGGAGATAGGTGGCAAAAGCAGGGGCATTGCTAAAGGGAAGTTGACACCGATGGTGGGATGATATAGAACATTGTATTCCTGAAGCTCAACTAAGAATATTTTTCTAGAGCTCTACCCAGGTACCGGGGTTAGGGGACACCCCGTGCCAAATGGCATTCTCCCTAGCTTGGGGGGTGCTGGGAGGCCTGGCAGGCCTCCAGCAGTTCCCCTATTTTCCCCTGGACTCTAGGCCTGGCCTGAGTGCCAACTTGGCTGGCCTGCTGTGGGTTCAGGTGGACTCCATTAGGGGTCTCCAGGCTTCCCCCCTTACACTAGGGAGGAGGAGCAAAGGGAGGGGCCAGGCAGATAGCTGGCTTCCAGTGCCTTGATCCTGGAGGCCAGTTCTACCCAGGTACTGGGGTTAGGGGACACCCCATGCTGAATGGCATTCTCCCTAGCTTGAGGTGGGGGGTGCTGGGAGGCCTGACAGGCCTCCAGCTGTTCCCTTATTTCTCCTCTTCTTCCCAGGTCTTCCCTAGTTGCCGGTCCATGTGGACACTATCGTGGTCCTCTGTCTTTCCGCCTTTGTCTCCCTACGCTAAGGGGGGGGACGCATGGGGTGGAGGGTGGGCCAAAGCAGCACTGGTGTATGTGTCGACATTCACTGGTATTTTTTTCCATTGATCTCCATTTTGAAAACCACGTGGGGGCACTATATATTCAAAATAAAAATGGGAGGAGGGACTCCCAGTCTGAGAGACCACTTTGCGTGGGGGTACCATATATATTCAAAATAGAAATGAGAGGATGGACTCTCAGGCCAGTACTATTTTTCTACTTGTTCACTCTTAGCAGCTTCTTTGTCTCTTCCTTTCTTCACTGTGTAATTGTGTTTGCTAGTATACTAGGTTTCTGATTAGATCCCATATACAGTGATTATTGAGTCCATTCTCACAACTTAGATTGTTTATTTTCCCCACTTTTTATCCCTTTGTTATTTGTTAAATAAGGAATTTAGTACGTGAACTGCTCGATAAGATATTTTGGTGAAAGAGTCCCTCTCTATCTTTCCTTCCCTTTGTTATTTGTCAAATAAGGAAGTTTGTAGAAGTCTCCCTCCATTTAACGTTTATATAAGAACCAAGTCAATTGGTTGTTGGACTTGTTCTAGCATCCCCATAGGTACCAATCTCATTGTGAATTGTTCAATAAGGAATTTTGGTGATAGAGTCCCTCAGTTTAATTCTTATGTTTGAACCAGGCCATGGAGATTGCATCTGTGAGATGAATCCTACTTGTTCATGACATATGACCTTTATGATGCATTGTTGGATTCTATTTACTAGCATTTTGTTGAGGATCTTTGATTCTATGTTCAAAAGAGATATGGGCCTATAATTCTCTTATTTGATGGCGGGAACTGTCTGCTTTTGGTATCAGCGTGCTGTTAGCTTTATTGAAACTGTTTAAGAGAGTTTTTGCTTCTTCAGTTTCTTGAAAGATCCTGAAAAGTATTGGCAGTAGGTCTTCCTTAAAGGTTAGAAAGAATTCATGAGTCATTCTATCAGGCCTGGACTTCGTGTTTTTTTAAGCTTTTTGATTACCATTTCAATTTCTTCCACAATGAATTTCTGTAGTGTCCATTGTGACATATGCCCTTTAATTTTGATTAAGGTTCTATTTTTCTCTTTCTTTGTGAGTTACTAATGGTTTATTAACCTTGTTTATTTTTTTCAATGAACTAATTCTTGCTTTCATTGTTCTTTTGAATTGCTTTTTGGGTTTCCAGTTTATTAATCTCTGCTCTGTGTTTTATTATTTCCTGTTCCTGTCTGCTTTTGGCTCATTTTCTTGGCCATTTTCCAACTTTTTAAGCTGTGTGTTTAATTGTGTAGGCCCTTTCTTCCTTCCTGATGAATGCTTGAAAAACTATAAATTTTACTTTTAATTCTGCTTTTGCTGTGTCCCAGAAATTCAGATCATTCATGTCCTCATTCTCATTTGTTTCCAGAAATCTCTCTGACCCTTGGTTTTGTTTTGTTTAGTAGTGAGTTGCTTTATTTCCAGGTGCTAAAGTTATTTGTCCATTTCTGTAATTTACTTCTATTTTCAGTGCCTCATGTCTGAGAACATAGTTCATACAATTTCTGTCCTCTTGATATTATGGAGGTATGTTTTATGGCCTAGCATGTGGTCTATCTTGAAAAATGTATTATATGAATTAGAGAAGAATATGTATATATGTATTTGGCATTTTGACTATGAAAAGCTATATTATATTAACTCCATTTCTCCCTTAAAAGACAATATATCCTTGTTGAGCATGAATCTGGTTCATCTATCAACAGGTGACAGAGTGGTGTTGAAGTCTCACTACTATTGTGATCCTACTGATTCCTTTCTTTATGTCTACTAGTAGTTGTTTTAAGTATTTTTCTGGCCCCTAATGGGTGCATATATGTTTATGGGTGTGATTTCTTCCTGATGTACATATCCATTGCTTATTATGAAATGATCCTCTCTGTCTCGTATAACCTTTTAAAATAAATAAATAATTGGGGCCGGGCGGTGGCACTGCAGGTAAGGTGTCTGCCTTACAGCGCTAGCCTTGGATGGACCACGGTTCGATCCCCCGGTTCCCAATGGTCCCCCGTGCCTGCCAGGAGCGACTTCTGAGCGCATAGCCAGGAGTAACCCCTGAGCGTCACTGGGTGTGACCCAAAAACCAAAAAAAAAATAAATAAAATTGAATCACCATGAAATATAGTTTCAAAGATTTTTATGATTGAGTTTCAGTCATGCAGCATTCTATATCTTTTCACCAGTGCACATTTTCTGCCACCAGTGTCCCCATTTCCCTCACACCCTCCCATTACCCTCTCCACTGCCTACCTCTGTGGTGAACATTTTTTCCATTTTCTCTCTTCCTTTATTTTTCATTTTAGACACTATAGTTTGCAAATTGTTACTGAAGGACTATTATACATTGTTGCCATGTGTAAAATTATAACCACTTGTAAAATCAAATTTTCATCTTCCTTTCACCTTTTCTGAGTTAATTGGCACAAGGACCCTTAATTATGTCTACTCTGCTCCTCAAGTGATTTATGTTAAATGCTGACTAATAAAAATTGGCACAGAAAGCATCAGAGAACTAGAAGTGTGACTGGTGCAATAAGATCCAAGAGGCTGCTCAATGCCCCTGGCCAAATGCTCTATCTCCCATGACTCCATGTGGTTTCTATGTGCCAACCCATCCATTGCAGAATTGGCATAAACATGAGCATGGTTTTATTTACAACTATCATGTGTTTCTTGCAGGCAGCAGAACGTTGAATTCGGTTTTCTGATAAATTTTGTTATGATTTCTCACAATTTGTGCATTTATTTCATTGACATTGACAAAGATAATTGACATACATTTTTGTGCCACCTTTTTGTAAAAGTTTGGTTTGTTTGGGATTTGTCTTGCCTTAAAGTACCACTGTTAGTTCTCCTTTTAAGGTTGGTTTTGAGTTGGTAAAGTTCCTGAGCTGTTGTTTATCCGTGAAGCCATGTATCCTTCCTTCAAACTTGAGTTAGAGTCAAGCTGGGTGAAGTATTCTTGGTAAGATCTTAATTTCATTGAGCTTTTTTCACTATATTCCAGCACTGCTTTAAGCTTGAAGGATTGTTTGTGATAAATCTGTTAATAATATTAAGAATGCTCCTTCAGGGCCGGGCGGTGGCGCTGGAGGTAAGGTGCCTGCCTTGCCTGTGCTAACCCAGGATGGACCGCAGTTCGATCCCCTGGTTCCCCATATGGTCCCCCAAGCTGGGAGCTACTTCTGAGCGCATAGCCAGGAGTAATCCCTGAGCGTCACTGGGTGTGGCCCCCCCCAAAAGAATGCTCTTTCATATATAATTTTTTTAATCTTGCTACTTTCAGCATTCTGTTTCTATATTTTTTTTTATCATTGTGACTTGGCTGTGCCTTGGGGTGATTTTATTTGGGTATCTTTGAGCTGGTACTCTTCAAGTATCCAGGATGTGATTGCATGTACTCTTCAACTCTGGGAACTTCTTAGCAATGATGTCTTTAACTATTGCTTTACCATTTGGGTTTTCTTCTTGGATCTTTGGAGCCCAAATGATTCTTATGTTTTTATTTATTTATTTATTCATTTATTTATTTATTTATTTTGGGGCTTGGGGCCACATCTGGTGGCGCTCAGGGGTTACTTCTGACTCTGCATAGAGAAATCATTCCTGGCTTGGAGGACCATAAGGGATCGAATTGTGGTCCATCGTAGGTAAACCACGTACAAGGCAAATGCTCTACTATTGTGCCACCACTCCAGCCTCTTATGTTGTTTTTATTGAATTTATCCAAAAGTTCTATTTTTATCTATTAATTTATTTTGAGAATTTTAAAAAAATATTCATTTATTTTAAAACTCTTCCTTCTTCAGCTGTTGTTTCGAGATGTTATGCAGCTCATCTTCAAGCTCATAGATTCATCCTCAGCAGTTGTTTCTCTGCTGGTGAAGCCTTTTAGTGAGTTTTTCATTTTGCATACCATGTTTTACAGTTCTGTTAAAACTCTTTAAAAATTTCTCATTTCAGTACTTATACCCTCTTGAATCTTGGGCTGTTCATTCCCTGGTTTCTTTGAGTTCCTTGATATACTCAATATTTCTTCTGGAAAGTTCTTATCAGAGAGGCTATATAGGTAAGGATATTATTTTGGTCTTTAAAACTCCATCTTATTTCACTAAGCATGATGAGGTTCTGTGTTGCTTTTCTGTTGTGACCTTTATAGTATGGCAGTGTTTTTATGTATTGCTGTGTGGCACATTGACAGTAAGAAATGTGCAGCCATAGAGCAAAGTGAAGTAACTGTACTATTCTTGGGGTGCACTAACCTGAGGAAAATGACTCTTCTGAGTCACAAAGAGAGCCCTATTGCTGTTTTGTCTTATCTGTCTGTCTCATTTTCTTGGGCTTGTGTGTCTGGGTAGAATGCAGCTTTAGTGGCTGAATGATCCTTCCTTTTGTCCTTTCTCTTTATCTGGACACACTGATATGCAGTGAAAATTGTTCTTCTTGGTCACAAAGAGGTCTCTGCTGCTGATCTGCCTATCTTTACATTTTCTTTGTGGGGCCCTGGGTTCTGAACAAGGAGGGACGCCATTTTGTGAAGGATCGCATGTTAGGCTTCTCTTTGTCAAGCCTACGTTTCTATTAACACCACCCTAAGCAACCTGGCCATAACAAGTAGCTTATCTGGAATGGATGAAGGTACCCTAAACAAAAGCCAATTGTCTTAAAGATCATTAGAAGTTAAAATCGTTTCATCTCCTCACTTATATAAACTGGTTTGTGACCTTGGCGGGGATCGTCTCCTCTGTGAGATAAACGTGGCTGTTCAATTTGGGGCTTGTGGCTGACAGAATAAAGTTTTGTTTATTTGTTTTGTTTATTTGTTTAACAAATGTGTGTACTCATCCTTTGATTCCAGGCCCTAACATTATAGCTCCCTATTTCCTAAAAGGCAAAGATTCAGGCTCTGGGCCTGGCTTATTAAACCTTAGTCTCCTAGCTCCTGCTGCTTACCTCCTCATGTTCCATATTTCAACTACAGTGTACTGCCTTTTATCATCCACTCCTCCAGAAAAAATGGAAACACAAAATGAAGCTGTTTGCCATCCATATGCCTTTACTCACTGTGCTGGATCCATCTGCTTACAGTTTTTGTCCCTTTTCTTGCTAGGTTACACTTCTCATACTTAAAGATTGAATCTCACCCTATTCTAGACCCTCCCTTTTCTTTTAGGTCTGTGGGCCTAAAGCATCCTGTATTTATGCCCTTCTTCTAACATATTGAAATAATCTCTATAAAATTTCTCTTCCTAAAATACTGCTACTTATACTTTAGCACCTGTCTTTATTTCCCCCCCCCTCCTTTTCTTTGTTAGTCTAAAGCTCTTATCTGAGAAGCTCACTCTGATATTATACCACACACTGAGTGAATCTTCTGCTTTTCTCCTTTTAGTTTGGAGTTGCTCTATTGTAAGCAACATTTATTTAATATTTGTAGACAACCTATCCACGTACCTTTTTCTATAAATAGTAACCTTTTAATTAAGGGACCCCATTTTATTTATCTTGTGCTTTCAAATCTCAATGCATACACAAAATAAAATTATGAGTAAATAAATAGATGAAGGAATGGTCACAGACATTACTAACTTTAGTCTGACTGAGCACAAAGAGAAACTGATACATTTTGTTTCTGTACCAGTAAGATATATGACCTGTATTTTATAAAATATAATAACTTAATGTTTAGGGCTAGGAGGCTAAAAGCACAATCTGAAGCTTTATGCTATCTGTCTCTTCAGGAATTTACACAGGGTCAAAAAGACACAAAGCTGTGACTGGTGATCAGCATGTCCTAAATCAAAGTTAAAGGAAGACAACACACTGGCCACAGAGAGACTGAGTCTGAAGAGGTCAGCAGGACTGCTCCTCTGGGGAAAGGCACAAATCATGGGAAAGACACTGGCAGCTCTGTTGAGAAGGAGACCTTTATTCCTGGTGGTGTAGGAAAAATGACTGCAGATCTGGTCATCAAAAAATGTACTATTCAGTCAAAATTGTTGGGTTGGGTAGTGCTTAGCCCAGCAAAGATGAACAGGAATTTATTTGTTGTCAACAAATTAATTTTGTTGTCACCCACTTTCTTCCACTTAAACCACGTTCCTGTAAGTAGATTGTCAAAGGTCTTCTGTGGGGTTGGTGGCAGTCTGGGGCTGCCTCTGTGCTGGTAGAGGTGGTGAAAGGGGAAACAGCAGGTTGACAATGTGTGTGCAAGTGACTTGATCTTCCAGGAATCTGTGGACAGGTATCTAAGTTTTCAGCTATTGCTCAGCAAGAGCAGATTCACTGTTTCAGTGCCTGGGAAAGTGGTGAATAGCAGACAGAGGACTCAGTGATGAAGACACTTAACACAGAAGGCTATCTTTTATTTTTTCCAGCCCCTCTAAGGGAATGCCAGTAAATACTAGTTCCTAGAGCCATGAAAGCTGCTTTGGTAATAAGTTATGAAATATTTAGACAGAACTACTCAGGAGACCAGAGCTGTCCCTTGAAGCAAAGGGATTCTTGAAATTTATGTAATTCTGCCATAATTAGAAAATGGCTTTGAATTTTTGCTTTTGTTGTCACAGTGAAGAAAGTCAGGGGCTCAGTGAGTGAATAGATAAGTACAAGTTTTACGAAAGTGTCTGGGTGGAATTATGATCCAGGATAGACAAACCCAAAGAGTTTGCACCACACATCTTTCCACAACAGCACAGACGTAGTCTATTCTACTCTCTTGTCTTCGATTGGTTAAAGTTGCTCTCTCCAAGTAAGTAGACACACTCTGTGCCTTTCATTTGATGGGTTACTTATGGACAGTTATGTCTCATTGGCAGCACTCCGTCCCTTCCTGATCCAGGAAGCTGGGCGCATTACCTCCACTCCCTCCTCACTCTACTCCCAGAGCCTAAATAGTACTCTCACTGTTCTCTCCCCTTATATAAGTTTTGTCCATCCGTCACTGTTCTGATACACCCATTTCCTTGTTCCATGTCCTATGAAGTTAGGCTGCAATAAGCACAGACCAGAAGTCTAAAAGTCATGGCCAAAATGTCCTATCAAGGGTGGCCTTGGCTCCTTTGGAGGTGGAGCTTGCTTTTACTATATCTAGGAGCTGATCAAATTAATATCTGAGGGATATGATAGAGGAGATGGAAAGTGGACATATGAGATATTTTCCTTCATAGTTTCCAGGAATTTTATAAACCAATATTGCCCAGTGACAAGACTGAGTTGAGAGAGAGAGAGAGAGAGAGAGAGAGAGAGTTAAAAGAAAAAGAGGAAGGGAGGAAGGAAGGATAAAAGGAAGATAGGAAGAACAAACAGAACTTCCTCATCTCTGTCTCTCACTGTGGAGACTGCTTCATTTGTTGAGAGGTGAGTTCTTGTAAACTCAAACATACACATGGGAATCTGTCTATTGCTTCTGGGAAGCTTTGAGAGCTTCCCCTAAAGTGCTGAAAGAGACAGACTAGAAGCAATCTCTCTAGTCAGTAAATAATGGGCTTGAATATATTGAAAGGGACGTTTCTCCACCCCCAACTCTGCAGACTTTTTTCCTCCTATACCAGACTAGTTATAAAGCAGGATAATTCTGGATAGTAGGCTCAAAAAAAGGGGGAGGGAGGCCTATAATAAGAGGCATTTGAATGGATGTCATTGTCTTTCACAAAGCAAGCTTTTATCTTATTGTTTTCACCTAAGACTTCTGGCAAAACAACAGGCTTTGAAAGTGCAAGATATGCTGCTTAACTCTTGAGGAGCTGACAGACATTGCACCTCTCCCAGGAGGGTTGTGACTTGAGTTTCAATCATTTCCCCCCTTCTCTTTTCAGTAGTTTCAACAATTAGAGAGAACTGTTCTTGTTCCCATCCTGTTTGAGAAGCTAAAAATATCCTATGGTCAAACTATCCAGAGCTCTATTCCAAGAAGTTTGAGCTAAGAGTATCCAGTGGGGTGATAATTTTACCTGCAGAATCAATGAGAAAACTTACAAAATCATTACAAGAAATCTCCTACATTTGAATAGACTGAGATCTTTTATTATACTATATTTTGGGTAAAACAAATGCCCAAATGCCATTTCTACATATAGTCAACTTTAAAAGCCTGTGCTTAGTCAGATTTCAACCTAGTAAAATATCAGAATGTAGTATGGGAGAAATTTCCACTGATTTTTTTCCCTCTTTCACATCCTATGTTTAGCGTTCTGGTGACACAAACATATACACCATTTTAAAATCCAAGAAACTAGGGGCCCGGGAGATAGCATGGAGGTAAGGCATTTGCCTTTAATGCAAAAGGTCATCGGTTCGAATCCTGGTGCCCCATATGGTGCCCCGTATCTGCCAGGAGCAATTTCTGAGCATGGAGCCAGGAGTAACCCCTGAGCACTGCTGGGTGTGACCCAAAAACCACACACACACACACACACACACACACACACACACAAATCCAAGAAACTGTTCTTGGGTCATGTTTCTCACTTAATAAAACCTTATGAGGATCTGAATCATGTGTTTCAAATCTTTGCTTTTGACCAGTTTTCCTTAGAGTCTTTCGTTTTGGAAGTTTTCCAGTGAAGTCCCTCCCATCTTCAGGGAGACAGAAATTGCTCTTTAACTTGTCTAGGGTTAGATGGGCATGCATTGCAAACAAGTGATCCAAGTAGGAATCTTAGGAACTTTAATGTGTTACTACATGTTCAACATTTTACTAGTCTCACATAGCTTGATACTCAATAAATGTTAGGTCTTTCTATTTGGAATTGGAGCATTTCCACAGAACACATGAAAATATATTTGTATAGACATTTATGTTTTCTGCCGTAATAATTTGAAATAATGGATTTTGTCTTTTGGCATCAGACTGACCCACAATACTTGTAAGGAGACAAAATCACCTTCTCACTTCTTCCATCCCTACTCAGCTTGATGAAATATACACAACATAAAAAAAATTATTTTTTTTTTGGTTTTTGAGCCACACCCAGTGACGCTCAGGGGTTACTCCTGGCTATGCGCTCAGAAGTCACTCCTGGCTTGGGGGACCATATGGGAACCAGGGGATCGAACCACAGTTCATCCTAGGCTAGCGCAGGCAAGGCAGGCACCTTATCTCCAGCGCCACCGCCTGGCCCCCAACATAAAATTTATATGTTTTTGTCCTTAATTTCTGGGCCACACTCAAGTGCTCAAGGTTTAATCCTCAGGTATTCTTGGAGTGAGTTGGGGGGAACATACACAAGAGCCATGGATTGAAATTGGATCAGTTGCATACAAAGCAAGTGTCCAAATCACTGTACTATCTCTACAGCCCCCAAAATTTACATGTTTTTATATGGCATTAAGTATATTCACATTTTGGGGCACCATTCAACTCCACACCACCATTCAAATCTGAACATTTTTATTTTCCCAAGTTGAAACTCCTCATTAAAGAAGAAGTCGCTGTCCTCCCTCTCCTTTCCTCGGCCCCTGGCATCCACCGCTCTATTTTCTGCCTGAGACTTAAAATATTCTAGATGCCTCATATCCATGGAGTCATACAATGTTTGTCCTTTCATGTCCAACTAATTTTTGGGGTGTCGTCAGGGTTTATCCTTGTGCTAGAATGTGTTAAAATATTATCTCTTTTTTTTTTGACTGAATAAAAGAAGTTTTATTTTTAAATTGAGGTATTTAGAGAAGACCATATAGTTAAGGCCTTCAAAGTCAATTATTTCCAACCCTCTCTCCTTAGCCTCAGTTTCTAATAATCTAATGAAATTTAATGACATTTTAATGTGAATATTAAAATGTAAGTTTAGAATTGCTATTTTGCTTAGACATAAGGACTGTCATGTCAGATGTAAGCTGCAGAGAAGAGGGACTAGGCCCAGAAAACAGCCAGTTTCCAGAAACTTTATGGGCACATACCAGCATGGTCATAAACTAGGAAATGAATGAAACAATCTAATTGCAACGGGGGACTAGAACCTGGGAACCTGTGGGTATCCAAATGGAATACAGGTGATAATATATCTAGCAGGTGCCCAAATTCCTACCCCTACCATAAAAGTCTTTATTATGTCTGACCAATAACCCTATAAGCAATAATATAGTGTATAGCCAAATACTGCAATGATCACTTAGTTCATTCTAAATTTATCTAAACTGAATATAAAGATAAGAATGTAAGTTGGGTTATGGTCACTACCTGAGAGAAGTGCAACCCCAGCATGCTGGTATTTAAAAATAAACTTCTTTGCCCTTTTTCATTACTGATTCATCTCCTCATGGATCTTGACTCTGGAGCTAGCAACATTGTCTCCTGGGTTGCTCTTTCTTTAGGAATAGCTTTGTCCTTGAACTTGGGCTCTGGAGCCAGATGGATGGATGTGAATTTGCCTCTACATTCTTACCTTTTATGAGATTTACTCTCTTAGGCACACAGATAAAATTATGTGATATTCTTATATATAATTTGAGTTTTATTTGTTTTGGGTTCCAACCCAGAAATGCTCAGGGATTACTCCTGGCTTTACACTCAGGAATTATTCCTGATGGTGTTCATAGGACCATATGGGATGCTGAGGATAGAATCCAGATTTCACTCCTTCAGAACTTCAGATCTCTACTTGTGTTCTCCCAAGATCTTCATTCTTATGATCAGTAAACAGTTTTCTCTTCAGAGTTGTTGTTTTGCTCTGACTCTAGTCCAGTCCAATGCACCCTAGCCCAGAGTAATTCATGGGGGTGGGAATTCCATCCCTGACCTCCTGTCCAAAATATCTATGAGACTCCCAGGGATGAAAAAATGATGCAACAAAGAAATAAATGCAATTGGCTAAAATGGCAGAGTCGGTGGCAGTAGTAGCAGTTGTGGCAGCAGCAGTGTCAGAGGAGCCTGGAGATGCTGAGAGCAACTTGTCCCTGAGGGTGAAACCCATGAAAGCCCTGAAACCCCCAAGCCAGGATCCTGGGCACCAGATTCCTGGAGATAAAGTAGCAGTCACCAGAGAGAAAAATCAAGCTCCTAGGGAGATTACCAGAGAAAAATATGGCAGCCCTGGTGGCCTTAAGCCACAGTGGCAGTATTGAAAGTGGCTACATGGTGTTCTTCCCCAAGACTCAGTCTCAGACTGAGTCCCACAGTTGAGCTGGGAATTGTGGAGTGTGATATGAGCCTATTTACTGGCCGAGCAGGACATGAACATTAGCAATGAGGTAATGAAACATACACAAGAATAAGGGAGTCATGATGACCCTGGGAACTGGTCAATGGTGGTGTGACTATGAGATGGTCACGTACATGACAGCCAGCAGTGGTAGTGAGACTGGAAAGCCACTCTGCTTGCTGGCATCCTTTTACTATCCCAGTTCCAATTTTCTCCACTGCTACACATTTCTTCTGCACTGCTGCACATTAAAAAAAAAACACCCAACCACACTGAAAAGATCACCGTGGGAAGGCAACACAAAACAACAGCACAGTTAGTGAAAGAAGATAGTACTTCTGAGAACCCAACTAATATCAGCCACCTATATAAAAGTTCTTTGATAAAGACTTTAGAGAGGATATATGGAGGATGTTCAAAGAACTCAAAGAAATCATGGAACAGATAGCCAATAAGACTCGAAAGAAAATGAAATGAAAAATGAGACTAGAAATGAGAAAACTTCAAACAGAAATAACAGAAATGAAAAACTTGATAGGCAAAATGAAAAGTCTTGCTGGTAGGCCTCAAAGTCAGAAAAATAGATGCTGAATACAGAAGAGTAAGCTGGAAGAAGAGCTACATAACACCTCTATACAACAGAAGAGGTTGGGAATAAGCCTTAAAATAAAATAGACAGAAGATAGAGAAAATCCTCAAAATAAGATTAAAATAGAACTTTGGGATAAATTCAAAAGAAACAATATAAGAATCATTGAGGCCCAAGAGAGACAGAAATAAAATCCTTATGAAAAAGCAACCGTCAGACATAATTGTTGAGAAGTTCCCAGAGCTAAAGAGTGTTTGCACTCACATCCTGGATGCCCAAAGAATACCAGCTAAAAGCACTCCAAGACACATCCATGTCACATGAAAGTAACAGATAGAGAGGAATACTGAGAGCAGAAAGATCAAAAAAGAGAAATTACATACAAATTACATACTAAGAAGGATCCTTAAGATTGTTAGAAATTTACCACAAACAACTCTCTAGGCCTGAAAATAGTGGTGGGATATAGTGAAAAACTCATTAAATGAATCCTTGCCACAAAAACTTCACCCAGCTAGACTTTAACTCAGATTTGAAGGAAGAATACACAGATTCATGGGTAAACAAAAAGTTCAGGAACTTTATAGACTCAAAACTAATCTAAAAAAAGAATCTAATTTAATTCAAGAGAGACCTCACAAACATGCAAAACTTCTATAAAAAGATGGCATAGGGGCTAGAGTGGTGCACAAGCAGTAAGGTGTCTTCCTTGCTGGTGCTAGCCTAAGACAGACCTTGGTTCAATCCCTTGGTATCCCATATTGTTCCCCAAGTCAGGAATGATTTCTGAGTGCATAACCTGGAGTAACCCCTGAGCATCACTGAGTGTGGCCAAAAAAAAAAAAAAAAAAGGCAAAAAAACCCAAAAAAGGTGGTACAAAATCCCATGGCAATAATCTCTCTCAATATAGATGGACTGAATGAACCAGTTAAAAGACACAAAGTAGAGGTCGGGCGGTGGCGCTGGAGGTAAGGTGCCTGCGTTGCCTGCGCTAGCCTAGGACGAACCGTGGTTCTATCCCCTGGTTTCCCATATGGTCCCCCAAGCCAGGAGCGACTTCTGAGCACATAGCCAGTAGTAACCCCTGAGCGTCACTGGGTATGACCCAGAAACCAAAAAAAAAAAGAAAAAAAGGACACAAAGTAGCAAAATAGAATAGAAAGTTGAATTCAAGTTTCT
>PVKC010014763.1:0-21925 GCA_004027635.1 Crocidura indochinensis | reverse complement strand
CACATATAGTGATGAGTTTAGTTAGAGAAATTACTACATTTTGAACTGTCCTAATAATGAGAATATATGAGGGAAATGGAGAGCCTGTCCAGAGTACAGGTGGGGGGGTGGGTGGGAGGAGGGAGATCTGGGACAATGGTGATGGGAATGTTGCACTGGTGATGGGTGGTGTTCTTTACATGACTGAAACCCAAACACAATTATGTATGTAATTAAGGTGTTAAAATAAAAAAATTATAAAAAATAAAGGTTTATTATCATTTCTGGATAAATATCCTTAATTAGTATTAATTTCTTAGTGCCCCTGGGTTGTTGACATGGTGACCATAGACCACAATATTAAAAATCAGTAAGTAGATAGAAAAATTCCTCCAAAATTGTGTAGAGCTTTATAGTCAAATAAAGTTGTCATGTATAGGGGCCTACCGGGTGAGGCTGAAAATTGCAGCCCTACACTGCATCTCTGTGTGATCTTACCAACTTCACTAGAAAATCTAAACCCAAGTGCCACAAGTTCATCTTCCAATCTCCAGTGACAACAATGGAGAAGGAAGGAGAAAACATATTTTCCTCTGGTGGTATTTTTATGGTTATACAGAACTTGACCCTCTGATTTCCTGAGAAATCCCAAGCTATAAAGAATACTTGGCCCCTCCCATTTCAACCATGTAGAAATCAATAGGGGTGTGCCCTGAAACACAGGCTCAGACATCCAAACACAGGAACCTATGATCAACTTGCCAGCACACAGAGGCACTTAGATATTAATATTAATGCTGATTAAATGTAATATATTTAATGTCAAATGATATGTTTATATTCAGATACTCACATGTTTCATGTGAAAAAAATCATTAATTGGGAAATCATTGAGAATTACTCCAAGTATGTATGGTGCAATGCAAAAAATGTGTGCTTCTAAGAGTCTTATTTGAAGCCCTAATCCCTAATATGTAGTGCGGACATTGAGAGGCATTTAAATTTTAAAATTATGATGACATTGATGCCCTTATACATTAAACACTACTATACATAGTAGTGTTTTTTTTCCATTCCTTCTCTCTCATCTGTCTCGTATTCTGAACTTGATCAACTAACTTAAGCATTTAAATAAGGTTTTAATCATCTATTGAAATCTATATATATAATAGAGGGCAGCATTAAATGAAAATGAGATGTTATTTTTTAAAATCCTTGGCATAAAGAACAGGTTAGAAATAGTATGTTACTCATTTCCCATTTTTCTTCTATGTACTTCAAGGAGTTCTGACACTCATGCACAGGCCTTGAGAATTATGCTAATGAAAGTATATGTGCGTATTACATGGACAACTCAAGGACCAGAAGCAGCAGTACATTTATTGATGTGATTTTTCAAAAAAGGTGTGCAACCCTTACAAAGCTCCAAAGTGAAATCAATTCCCAATTTAGATGGAATTCCACAATAAGGAAATTTAAAATGTAGCAATATTATGCAAAAATAATTAGCTTTCTTGTGAAAAAGATGGGTTTAGGATTTAGAATATAAAATATCTGAGGTTCCTTTATAAAAATTGTATAAAAATAGAATAATTCTCTCTTGTAGAAGTCACTCTTGACTAACTTCTTTGACTTTTGTCTGCTAAATCTAGTGGAGTGAATAATCATTGTATTAATAAAAGCCGCCTGAAGTTTTCTACACTGTACCTCATTGTGACTGATGTTATTCACAACAAAGACAAATACAAGAATAAATACTATGGTAGTCAGAAGAGTGTTTTGAAAGCTCCTTATAAGTCTTGCTCTCAATTACAACTCAATCTTTTGTTTCTTTCCCTAAATTTGAGAATTGAATTAGGGATGAACCCCACATAATGTAAGTTCTATGATTGCAGGTACTTCTGATAATTTTGTTCAGTCTTACACCTCAAGGGCATCAAATAGGCCTGACACTTAGTACATATTCATTTGAAGAACAAATAAACAGAAAACTCTTTTCAGTCTTTCTGTATAAGCTGTGTTGAGTGATGTCAGACTTAGAGAATTTATGGTTGCAAACACAAGCCAGATTCTTAGGTTGCTTGCTCTATTCCAAGGTCTTGGTTATTTCAGCAATGTTCCTTCTCAAAGCAAAGAAACTAACCTAGCATTGATACTTAATTTTCATCTCAGAGAAGTGCTTTATTGAGACCAGATGTGCAGCTCTTGTAGTACAGCACAATTGTGATGCCCTCAGTTAGACCCCAGCAGTCCCTATATAAAAGGTTGTGTTTTTCTTTTGTTTTATTCAAGAAACACTTCAAGAAGTTTTCTGCAATCTAGCAAAAGGTATGGCATATTTTAATTACTTTACCTCAGAATTATATCAAATATCTAGTGTCTTGCTGCTATGCCAAAATCTTTTTGAACTTACACAGTCACAGGATATGTGTCATGTGACCTCTATATAGATAATAGTGCAATGACATGATCTGGAAATTAAAATAGGAAGAATTTTTTTTTTTGTTTTTGGGCCACAACCGGTGATGCTCAGAAGTTACTCCTGACTATGTGCTCAGAAATTGCTCCTGGATTGGGGGATCATATGGGATGCAGGGAGATCAAATGGCAGTCCGTCCTAGACTAGTGCAGGCAAGTCAGATGCCTTACCCCTTGTGCCACCGCTTCGGTCCCAGAGAGTATCCTTAAATATGTTGGGATGATACCTCCATATTTATAAAAGGTCATATATGTCATATAAAAGTTTTTTCATCTGTCCTTGTAAGTGTTTGATAGGGGCCTAATATCAAAATATTCTATCCATGGTATAAAGTGATTGCTAAACAGTGTTCTACTTACCACAAGAGAAGGAACAGTGCAACTTGGACTGCTTTGTATTAGGGACAATATTTAAGATGAACCACCATTAGAATATGAAGTGCATGCCAGAGCAACAGCAGATACAAATTGCCTCCCTTTACACAGGGTCTTCTTTTCAGTACCAGAAGACAAAACTGAATACTCTTTCAATGCCATGCTTTTCTGCTTTTATCAGCCATACTTGACCTCTTGAATTTGTATATAATAACCCTTAATAAAAAATAATTCCAAATCAAATAACAACAAAACCTTTAACCCAATAAGTTCACAAGTGTAAAATAAGTATACAATGTTCAGTGCAAATAGCAATAAACAAATTATTATATACACAAATGAATGTAGTAAATACCTAAATATGTCTAGAAAGCACCAGGAAAAACTGTATCAAAACATTGACTGATTTTCTTGAGAAGGGGAAATGGATGCTTTTTATTTTTCTTCTATATCTTTTTTTCAATATTCCATAATGAATACCTAATTCATTCATGATATAATTGTTAAGGTTTTAAAATCAGGTTAGCAGGAAGGTAATAAATTTTGAAAAAACTCTATATATTAGAAGTTTCTAATGTTTTATGTGCTAAGTTATAAAAAATTCTTTCTTATAAAAAGATTTTAGGGGAAACCTATACTACCATCATAAGTATAAGACCTGTATTACACTACCTCTTTACATGCTTTACCCTAAATGCAAGATACTATCCTGCATCACCTGGTGACTTGATTTAAAATTTTTTACTTCACTACATAAAAATCTTTTTCTCTTTTTATATATACACGTGAGCACATATTTTTTAATTTCTATTTTTATCTTTCTTGGATGTGTGACCTGTTTTAGTTTTCTTCTCTCTCCACCCTCAAATGTACCGGGAAGATAATGTAACACCTTTCTCCCTGCAAAGGCACACTAAAAAAGGGGGGGAGGGAATCTATAAAATCGAGCTCTTATTCATTAGGGATAAGAACTCATACTTGTTTACAATACAGGGGTATCTCCTACCTTGAAAATATGTCACGTGGACCCAACTTAGACCACAGGTGATTAGACACCAACCATCCAGCCTTGAACCCTGGATCAAAGACATAGAAACTACATACTTCATCACAACAACCACAGGAAACAAATCTCAACTGGGACATCCGTAATAGTGCTCGGACACCAACAAGTGCCAGCCCTATTATGAAATACCCTGACAATGAGGAAAATGGGAACAACTCGACCTAAGAGCAAGTTATCCTACCTCACCAGCTAACAATAAGACAAAACCAGAAGACGTGCTACCCTTTGGTCTATCCATATGCCAAGATCGTGATTTACAGATGACTGGTTGACAGAACCATGGCCAGACTGTATGTATACTGGGACCAATAAAAAAGCCCTAGTCTAGGGCGTGAGCTACGACCTACATAACAACTTTGATCCCCTAGTTCCAGAGGTCTGTCTGAGACTATTGCAACAGAAGGAGATTCCTGGAAACATGACAAAAGACGCTATCCCAGGCCCCTCCCTAGGACCAGCACAAAGACCAGGTCTGCCAATCACAGAAGACGGATTAAAACGACACTAAGGGAACAGAACTTCTAGAACCACACAGAAAAACATAAGCAGAAGTTCAACTTCTTGGCTCGTGTAGATGCCAAGACCTCCAGATACAGAGGTCTGATTTTATCACCCAGGATACAGCAGAAATCTCCCATACAAAACCACCAAGGGGAGAGTAAATGAACCTGAAAGGAGTCTATCGTCAATCCCATGACAATATATGGCAAGGGTGGAGAAACCCTGTATTTCTTAGGCAAAGGAAATTTATTTTCGAATGACCCTAACATTTACTGTGCATCTGCAGAAGGGAAACAAAAAAAAAAAAAAACCAAGCACAAAACAATCTTTTTTTTTAATTTACTTATCTATCTTTTGTTGAGTTCATTATTGTGGTTTGGCTATTGAAGTGGATGTCTCCATTTATATTTACTTATTTATTTTCTTCTTTTCTTATGTGTACTGCCACATCTCTATCTCAAAACCATGGCCTTTATATGGTACTTCTTTTTTTGGAATGCTCACTGGATATTTTATTTGTTTCTCAAACCAAGGAAGAAAGCCTCTAGAAAGACTCCACCCATTCCCGGAGTATTTAATCCCTTTATTTTTTTATTTATCTTTTTTTCTTCTATTTTTCCCTCTCTCTCCAGGTTATTAATTTTCTCTTTTTCAAACAAAACCACATAACTTGAACTAACTATTCCCACCTCCCAATTAGGGGGGAAAAGGGTGTAACCAAGACCAAATAGGTGTAAGACCACTAAGTAGTAAGCTAGACACAAAAAGGACCACTTGCTTTAGCAACCCCAGGGGTTAGGGAAGAGGATATGGAAAGTAGGACGGAGGTGAAGGGAGGACAATTTGGTGATGGGAGTTCCCCTGATTTTATGTTAATTTGTACCTAAAATATGATTGTCAACAATATGAAAGCCAATATGAGTAAAATAAAAATTATATTAAAATATTTTAGGATAATTGAATCGACATAATAAAGTTCTTGAGTTTTTAACACTCACATATAACATATTTCTCTGAAATTATTATATCTCTCTTGTCCCTGCCTAGACTCAAAATAACTCAAGTTATGAAAAAATGAGTCAAAGAGATAAAAAGTGAAAGACTAGAACCTTGGTGTTTTTATTTCTAAGAGTTGTAATCACAAACCACACTTAGTACTTCAAACAACTCAAATGTATTACCTTCCACTCCTGAAAGTAAAAAGGTTAAAAATGTTGGCAGGATTCTGCTTTTACAAGAAGAATCCCTCCCCTTGTTACTTTTGCCAGATATACCTTCATCACTTGGTTCAAAGCCCCTTCCTCACATTATTTGGACTTCAGCTTCTTCCATAGTGCATGCCTGACACAGAGTATGCCTACATCTCTTAAGACCTTTTGAGGTACATTAGGAAAGGCCTGATAATCAAGGAATCCTTAAGTTAATTGTGGCTGCATTGCCCCTACAACATGAAAAATAACATCTTAGTAAGTTTTTTAACTTAAAATGTGTACATACTGGATTGGGAGGAGAAACAACATTATTTTACCAAAATAAAACTTCCAAAACCTCAGCTATCATATATAAGAATAAATACTGCTCTGGAATCAGGAGAAGTCATAAACCAATTCTTTCAGGCCAATGTGTTCCCCACTTTCTGGGTGCTGGTCATGTATGGCAGGGCTGGTAAGAAGCAGAGGGAACCATTCTGGCACAAAAAGAAATTTCTATGATCATGTTTTTTTCCATGTTTTGTAAAATATAAATATATTTTGTTGAACATTTGAAAAAATCTATAGATTTATAACATTATGCAAAAATGCAAACTAGTATCGAAACTGGCCAAAGTATATTTCATACCTAATAAAATGAATAATAATTCAGTATAATATAATATTTTCTCCATTTCTAAATTTCCATGTCTTATATTTCTCTTACTGATTCTCTGTCAACCAGAAGAATAAAGTAGTGCTGAGAATTGATTGTGTTATATATGAAACCCTATAATTAACATCACTGTAAACCACAGTGCAAAACTTATAAATGCATATACATAATCCAAAGTACAAAACATATATATTTATATATAATATGCCCCTCTTAAAGGCTGGTGAATATGAGGCAAGAAGAGGGAAAATATATATTGGTGAAGGGAAGTGGACCTTGCTGTAGGAACCGGTGTCAAAATAATGTATGCCCGAAACTCTATCATAACATTCTAATTTTTATGAAGGCTAAATGATCTGGAATATCTGAAGAGACAAATGGTATTCAAATGGCTCCTCCAAAACAAAATCCCATACCCAGACAGATTCACTAGTGAATTCTTTCAAATCTTTAAATAGGACCTACAACCAATCCTTTTCAAGCTCTTCCAAGAAATTGAAAAATCAAAAACACTCCCTAATAGTTTTTATAATGATTATGTCATCTTGATACAAAAAGAAAAATACAAGTATACCTGATGAACACAGATGTGAAGGTCCTCAATAAAATACTAGCAAACAGAGTCCATAGCTCATCAATGTCATACACCATGATAAAGTAGGATCAATTCCACAGATACAAGGATGGTTTAACATACACAAATCAATAGAATACAACATATCAACAAAAGAAAAACAAAGAGAATATGATGATATCAATGGTGTACAGAAAACATTTAATAATTTTCAGTATGTTTATGATAAAATAAAAACTCTCAACAAGACAGGAATCAAAGAAACTTTTTTCAATATAATCCAGGTCATAAGCCTCTAAGCAAATGTTATGCTCAAGTAGAAAACACTAAAAGCCTTTCCTCTAAGATATGGCATAAGACAAGTTTGCACCCTTTTGCCAGTTCCATTCAATACAGTACTGTAAGTACTTGTACCTAGATTGGAACTGACAATATACTTAAAATAACTGCTAATAGGCTTGAAAGAAGACACTGGTAGCTACACAATAGCAATAGAAGACTTTAAGATTCTTCTCTAACATCACAATAGATTGAATAGATATATACTGTGTTTTTCATTCTCTAGTGCATACGGGACATTCTCCAGAATAAACCATGTATGTTGGGACATAAAACGTAAGTCATGAAGACAGATATTATACCAACAACCTCTGAGCAATGAAAACTTAAAATAAATGTTACTCACAAACAGAAGTGTAGAAAAAAGCAAACATCTGTAAATTTAATAGCTGCATCCTGAACAAACAATGAGGCAGAGAGTAAAAAAATTCCTGGAAACAAAAGAAAATGAAGATGCAAGCTATCAGAACTCGTGGAACACCACAAAAGCAGTATTAAAAAAATAAGTTCATCACTTTGCAAGCGATCATCAGAAAAGTATAGAGTCATATAAATAACTTAACTGTGCAGCTTAAGAAACTAGAAAATGATCAAGAAAGGTATCATAAAGTAGGAAAAAGGAAATAATAAAACTTAGAGCAGAAACTAATGAACAAGAATTCCAAAAACAATACAAAGTTTAAATAAAAATAAAAGTTAGTTCTTTGAAAAAAATAAACAGGATGGATGAACCACTAACAAGACTCAGAAAAAGAACCTTAATAAGCTGAATAGAAAACAAAAGGGGAAATCACAAGGGACACCAAATATTTCTAAAGATCATCAGGGATTACTTTAAGAACTTCTAATCTGCATAATCAGATAATTTTTAAAATAAAATAATAAGATTTTAATGTACATTTCTTTTCTATCATTATTGGTGTATAAGAAGGCAATTGATTTTTGCATATTAATTTTGTAGCCTGCCAATTTGCTATATAAATCTATTGTTTCTAGAAGCTTTTTGGTACAGTCTTTAGGGTTTTCCAAATATAGCAGCATGTCATCGGCAAACAGTGAGAACTTGACTTCTTCCATTCCTATCTGGATGCCCTTATATCTTTTTCTTGCCTAATCACTAAGGCAATTACTTCCAATACTATTTGGAATAGGAGTGGTGAGAGAGAGCAGCCTTGTCTTGTACTAAATTTTAGAGAAAAAGCTTTTAGTTAATCTCCATTAAGAATAATATCTGCCATTGGCTTGTTGTAGTTGGCCTTGACTATATTGAGTAAAGTTCCTTCCATTTCCAACTTGATAATAATGGGTGCTGGACCTTATCAAATGTTTTCTCTGTATCTTTTTATTTTTATTTTTGTAGATGTGATGTATTATGTTGATGGATTTATGAATATTAAACCATCCTTGCATTCCTGGGATGAAACCTGCTTGGTTGTGGTAATGACCTTCTTGTGGCATTGGATCCTATTCAAATATCTTAAAATCAAGTTAAATAAAGAGGTGAAGCATCTATACAAAGAAAACACCAAAAGCTTGCTTCAACATATAAAAGAGGAAACAAGGAAATGGAGATACATACCCTGTTCATGGATTGGCAGGATTAACATCATTTAAATGGCAATACTCCCCAAAGCATTGTACATATTAATGCAATTCCTCTAGAGATACCATGACATTCTTCAAAGAAGTAGATCAAACACTCCTGAAATTCATTTGGAATAATACCCCCCCCCCACGAATAGCTAAAGCAGTCCTTGTGAAAAGAAATATGGGAGGCATTAATTTTTCCCATTTTAAATTGTATTACAAAGCAATAGTTACTAAAAAAGCTTGACATTGGGGAAAAAGATGGTACCTCAGATCAGTGGAATAGACTTGAGTATTCAGAGAGTGTTCTCCAGATATATAATCAAATTTTGATAAGGGAGCAAGAAATCAAAAATGAAGCAAGAAAAGCATCTTCAACAAGTAGTATTGGCACAACTGGTTAGCCACATGCAAAAAAGCAAACTCAAACCCCATCTAACATCATGTTCAAAGGTCAACTCCAATGGATTAAAGACCTTTATATCAGACATGAAACCATAGGTATATAGAACAACACGTAGATAAATCACTTCAGAACATTGAGACTAAAATTGTTTCAAGGAGAAAACAACACTCTTCAAACAAGTGGAAGCAGGAATAAACAAGTTGCAATATATTAAACTGAGAAGCTTCTGCACCTCAAAGGAAATAGTGCCTGGGATACAAGCCACCCACAGAATGGGAGAAAATATTCTCCCAATACCCATCAGATAAGGGGCTAATATCCAAAATATACTTTACAAGAAAAACTTTACAAGAAAAAATCTAACCCTATCAAAAAATGGGGAGAAGAAATGTAAAGACACTTCCTCAAAGAAGAAATACAAATGGCCAAAAGGCACATAAAGAAATGTCCACATCACTAGTCATCAGAGATATGCAAATCAAAACAACTTTGTGGTACCATCTCACACCACAGAGACTGGCACACATCACAAAGATTAAGAACAGTCAGTGCTGGTGGGGAAGTGGAGAGAAAGAAACTCTTATTAACTGCTTGTTGGAATGCTATCTAGTCCAGCCTTTATGGAAAACAATATGGAGATTCATCAAAAAACTAGAAATTGAGCTCCCATATGATTCAGCTATACCACTCCTAGGGATATACCCTAGGAACACAAAAATGCAATACAAAAATCCTTTCCTCAAACCTATATTCATTGCAGTGCTGTTTACAATAGCCAGACTCTGGAAACAACCAAGATGCCACTAAACAGATTAACAGCTAAAGAAACTGTGGTACATATACACAATGGAATATTATGCAGCCATCAGAGAGATGAAGTTATGAAATTTTCCTAAGTATGTACATGGAATCTATTATGCTGATTGAAGTAAGTCAGAAGGAGAGAGATAGACACAAAATAGTCTCACTCATCTATGATTTTTAAGTAAAATTAAAGAAATTATTGTAATGATGCCCAGAAACAATAGAGATGAGGGCTGGTAGAACCAGCTCACAATATGAAGCTCACCACAAAGAGTGGAGAGTGTAGTTAGGGAAATAACTACACTAACAACTAGCATGACGATGTTAATGAGTGAAAGATGTAAAATGCCTATCTCAAATACAGGCACGTGTGGGGAGGTCATTGGTGGTGGGAATGTTGCACTGGTGAATGGGGGGGGGGATGTTCTGTTTGTCACTAAAATCCAACTACAGTCATGCTTAAACAAAAATGGTGCTTAAATAAAAAATTTTATAAAAATAAATAAATAAAATAAGTGAATAAATTTTTGGACTCCTATCACCTAAGACTGAACTAAAATGAGTTGGAAATCCTAAACATATCTATGGCTATTGAGAAAATTGAAATAGTACTCAAAAGTGTTCATTAAAATGAAAGTCAGGCCCAATTGGATTCACTATTAAATTCTTTCTAAACCTTTAAAGAGGACCTACTGACAATCCTTTTCAAGCTTTTCTAGGAAATTGAAGAAACAGAAACATTCCCAAACAGTTTCTATGAAACAAACATCATACTGCAGAAAGAGACACCGTTAAAAATAAAATAATTATAAGACAATGACCTTTATGAACACAGATGCAAATATTTTTAACAAAATAATATCAAATACAATCCAAGACTGAATAAAATAAACTATATACCATGACCAAATAAAATTAATCCCAGGGAACAAGTATGGTTTTACATACATAAGTCAATCAATATAATACCCATATCATAAAAAATAAAAATCATATTATTATATCAATATATGCTTCTATTTAATATAGTGCTGAAAGCACTTGTAGCAGTAAGGCAAGAAATAGATATCTTGGGCATCCAGATAGGAAGGGAAGAGGGTAAGCTCTCAGTAATGATGGTTAATATGAAACTATACTTAGAAAACCCTATAAATTCTACAAAAATCTTCCTACAAATAAAAGTTTTTTATAATCACTTTATTTAAACACCACGGTTACAAAAATGTTCATTATTGCATTTCAGTATAGAGTATGCATCACCCTTCATCACTGCACATTTCTCCCTTTTTTCTCCCACCATGTGCCTGCCTCTTTAGACAATTATATCAAAAATTTGCAGACAATTTATTTCTCTGTCTCTCTGACTGTCCCTCCCTCTCTCTCTCTCTTCTCCTTTTTGACATAGAAACAATAAATTTTTAGAGTAAAGTAGCAAGCTACAAAATCAATATAAAAAAGTCCATATATATTTTATATGATATATATTTTCTATATACAAATAATAGAAAAGAAAGACATTAAAAATAATCCCATTCATAATTGTACCTCAGAAAATCATGCATCACAGAATCAACTTGACTAAATAGAAAGACCTAGGTAACAAAAAAGTGGAAAGATATTCTTTGCTAATGGACTGGGAGAATTAACTTAATTAAAATGGCAATACTTCCCAAAGCACTTATGGAAATCATATGGAATAACAAACATACACAAAGTGCTAAAGCAATTCATGGGAAAAAGAAGATGGGGTCACATTACCTTTCTCACCTTCAAACTGGAATAAAGACAGACTCAGATCATTAAATAGATTTGAATATTCTGAGACAAACCTCAGGTATAAGATAACTTAATTTTTTTCATAAAGAAGCAACAAATAAAGAAATAAAGTGTTTCAAGAAAAACCTCTTAAGTGGTTCTAAAAACTGGGAAACTACATGCAAAAAGTCAGACCTCTTTCTAAAATCACTCACAAAGGTTAATTCAAAATGGATTCAAAATGAATTCAAAATGGACTTGAAGCTTTAAATAAAATAGAAGAAAATTTAGGAATAACACTCCATTACATTGAAGCTAAAAGCATCTTCAAGAATGAACACCACTAACCAAACAAGTTGAAGATAAACAAATAGAACTACATTAAATTAAGATATTTCTGCACCTCAAAGGAAATGGTGACCAGGGTAGAAAGACTATCCACAGAACGGGAGAAAATATTTGCCCAATATCTAAATTATAGGGGGTTAGTATCTAAGATATTAAAATTATATATTGCAACTATGTATTATGTAACACATAATATATTATATGTACATTTAACCCCATCAAAAATTAGGGTGAAAGATTAACAGAAACTTCTTCAAAGAAGAAATTCAGATGACCAAACAGCACATTAAAAAAAGTTCTCTACCTCATTAATCATTAGTCAGATGCAAATCAAAGCAACAATGAGATAGCAACTCACACCACAAAGACTGACACAGCGAAGAAAACAGAAACAACCAGTGCTGACAAGGATGCAGTAAGAAAAGGAGTCTCATTCACAGCAGTGGGAATGCAGACTAGTCCAGCCTTTCTGGAAAACAACATGGACTTTCTTCAAAAATCTAGAACTTGATCTTGCATTCAAACCAGTAATACTACTCCTAGAAATATACCCTAAGGACTCAAAAGTACAATGCAGAATAGTCATCTGCACTACTATGTTCATTACATCACTATTTACAATAGCCAAAATTTGGACAAACCAAATGCCCAAGATAAGATGATTGGATAAAGAAACTGTGGTACATCTACACAATGTAACTAGTGTGCAGCTGTTAATAAAAAAGAATTTATGAAATTTGATTATATATGGATAGACATGTATAGTATCATGCTGAGTGAAATGAGTCAGAGGGAGAGGAACATAGAATGATAGCACTCAGCTGTGAAATAACATAAAAAGTCCATATATAATATTAATACCAAAAGACAATATAAATGATAGATAGGAAGTACAGTTAAAACAGATGACAATAGTAGTTGAACATGACCACTCTGGAAACTTTGAAAAATATAGAATGATAGTCTAGCTGAATATTCCGGCTAATAAAATGCTATTTTTTATTTCTAGTAGAATACATTTAATTTGTCTTTGGAAAAAAACCCTGTATGTGGAAAGTTCTGTTGTGCCTATAAAGATAATGCCAAGTACACAGTCAATAATAGAAAACATCTACAATTTACATATAACAAAATAGGGAATCACAGATTTTGACTTCTAAAGAATTTCTTAAACTTCTTTACAGTAATAAGAAACAGAGTCCAATGGAAAGATTCTGTTTTCAACAACAACATAATAAAAATCCTACTTTAAGAAACTTTAAAAAGAGACTATCTGAAAAAATGGTGAAAATTTATCTCAATGTATAAAGCATATGCTTATTGACTACAGAGATATGGGAAAAATTATGTCTGTATGAATTATGAAATTTAAGTATGTAAATGTAAAATTTCATTAGAAAATAGGAATATACAAAAAAGGCCCCATTTAGAACCTCATACATAAGTATTTTCTTTTTATTTTAATACTGATGTTATCTTGCCACCTAATTATAAAATATTTTAGTTTGGATGGGAAGAAAAGATTTCTAAAGAAAAAAGGACACATATTTAAAGTGTCACAAATTGGAAATAGGTTAGAAATTTAAGAATAAATGTTGTTATAAAAATACTAGATTAGCTAACCTTGTAGTGGTGCCAAAATATTTTTAAAAATGCTGCCAAGTTTGGAAAAAGTAATCAAAGACTATTTACGTAGGCTTTATCTATATAGACAAAGATAAGCCACTGCTATTGAGTAACATGTATATGAATGCAAACTCCTCCTATACATGCAGTGGAGGGCTGAAATACACACATGCTTCACATCTACTTTTTTATTAATTTTTTATTTTCAATTATGAGAACAATGATGCAAAGAGGACAAGGTAAAGTTACAGTGGAAGGACAATCGCCATAAACAGAGTTCTCAGAAGAGATCCCCTTGCTGACGCCTAAATATTGAACTTACAGTCAAAGAACATTAAGAAAAATAAGGCAGAACCCATGTACAATTACTTTGTCCACAAGTTCCCAGATTGTAGTACATTATAACGTTTCTTAGCAGTACACAAAGCAATTTAAAGCCATGAAATTTATGTGACTCCTTAAACATTGAAGGCATAGTATTTTTTTATATTTTCATGCACATGAATATTAGTTTCAGTTAACATCAAAAGTTTAAGAGGATTTTTTTAGGGGTTAGAGTCAAAGGAGCACAGTAAGAACGGTGTTAGAGTGGCAAATATTGTTTGCATAGGCCTACCAAAATATGGGGGACATGGAAAGGAAAAGTCTTGGTCTAAATACAAGGAGACCCTACCCCTAAAGTTTCCTGGCATAAGACCAACTCTAGGTTCCAGGCAAACTAGTTTATTCAATCCAAGTCATTGTCTGTAGTACCAATACAGTTTTATTTTTCACGCAGTCTCTATTGTTGGCATCAGGTTTCTGTATTAAAGATCCAGGAATCTGCACATCCTACATTGAAGTCAGGCTGGTGTGGAGTATCCTCTAGTTTCATCTCACAGTTAAGGGGCAATACAGGAAGCCCTGTCCAGTAAGCAGGTCATTATTGTTGTTAAGTCTTCTCAGTGTTAAGGGAAGTCTCTTTGAGTAGGTGAATGTCAGACCAGCAGTAGAGTCTTCCTTGGTAGATTATTGCCTCCAGGTGATGTTATAGACAACCTTGGATGTTTCGTAGATGTCTTCCCTAGATCAGGGATGACTGGAGAATGCTCATTCTTCTGAGGCCTGTGCCAGGTCTTTATGTCAATGTTCAGGGTGTAAGGTTACATTGCACTACAAGATTTGTATGTTCCCATCTCTATTAGATAAGAACTTATTTGTATGTATAGTATTTTCCTATTTAATGTGCCTATGGAAACAAGAAATAAAGCCACGTGACGTTATCAGACTATATGGGGGCATAAGAACACATCCAACAATACCCATGACTTGGTTCAAACATAAACATTAAACTGAGGGACTCTTTCATCAAATTCCCTATTGAGCAGTTCACAAAGAGAAGAAAAGATTTAAAGGGGGGGGGGGAATTGTCACTGTATAAGAAAATATTCAGCAAGAGTTATAGCCGTCAAAGAAAACACACATAAAATGTTGAAAATACATACGTGTCCTTTTTATGCCTTTTGGTATAGTTGGGGGGGGGGGTGTTAACTCCAGGGCATCACTTTGGTCTGTGACTTAGGACTCTATAGTACTTAAGTTAAAAAGGGTAAATGTGGAGTAATGATGATAGGGGGTGAGAGAGTTAAAGATAAAAATGATCTTTTGTAGGGGTGTGCAAAAGGGCTGAGAACAAAATGGACATTCTGCATACATAAAAACATAATTCAATGATGGTGAGTACTATTAATGTATCTTGTATGCATGCCCCGGCGCAGTTTTGAAAATATAGACTGGTACAAGATTACCAGTGACTGCTTCAAGAAGCTGGGATGCCGAAAGTTCAGAGCCCCCACCCAGTCCCTCCCTAAGGAGCTGAGTGGGGAATGGGGGAAAGCCTAGAGTACCTTCAAGCTCTGCCAAAGGACCCACCTCGCTAGCTTGCCCAGGCATGTGGCCCAGGGAAGCCCTGGAGATCTGGAGCAAGGCGGTAGAGGGGTGCTGGGGTCACCCAAGTCCCGCACCCCCCAGGCCTGGTTAAGAAGGCCTTTGGCATGGCAGGAGCCTGCCGAACCCCAAGCTGCTAGAGACTCCAGGCTCCCAGGAAGGAAAGGCTTCACACCTCTTGGGCTGCAAGACATCTATATTGTCAAGTAAATACAGCCTCACTGAATCAGTAGTTGTTTAAGTAATAAGTGAGTTCCAAACTTAGCTACTTTGCATGCGACTGACCCAGGTTCCATATGCTAGTATCTCATACCCTTCCCCCAAGTCCTTCAGGAGTAATTCCTGAGTGGAGTGCTATGAGTATGCATTTACATAAGTCCATTTAGCATCAGAAACGATATGCCTACATCAACTATTTCTTTTCTTATACACACAAATTATTGATGGAGCCTTATAATTTTTCTTCCAATATTATTGTTTCTATATGTCATATCTTCATATATGTATTATTAGAAATTTAATAGCAAATCACTCTTTTTCCCCTCCCTATTTCATTGCATTCATATTAATCTTTTTTTTTTTTTTTGGTTTTTGGGCCACACCCAGTGACGCTCTGGCTATTCGCTCAGAAGTCGCCCCTGGCAGGCACGGGGGACCATATGGGGAACCGGGGGATCGAACCGCGGTCCGTCCTAGGTTAACGCAGGCACCTTAGCTCCAGCGCCACCGCCCGGCCCCCATCATTCATATTAATCTTAACCTACTTTCCAAACCTAAAGTTGCCCAAGTCAAAATCTCATGTCACACTTACCATGATTGTCTCTTTGGGGGTTGTGGAAAGTGATAATTAGATGGAGAGGGTTGAGGGGAAATTGCAAAAACCCAGCTGAATTGTTTCATAAAAACATAATCTTTGAAGATAGCACAGCACCGTTTGCCTTGCAAGCAGCCGATCCAGGACCAAAGGTGGTTGGTTCAAATCCTGGTGTCCCATATGATCCCCCGTGCCTACCAGGAGCTATTTCTGAGCAGACAGCCAGGAGTAACCCCTGAGCACCGCCAGGTGTGGCCCAAAAAGCAAACAAACAAAAAAACATAATCTTTGACAAGTGACTGATGGCATGGCTTTACTTACTTCTAAGTTCCTCCATGTTATGCAATGGCATCCTTAGTGTGAAACTAAAGCTCCTCCCAGTGCCCAACAGGAAGGTGATATGTGAGATAAACAATAGTCAGAAGTATTGACTTTGATTCCTGGTTGCTGAGAGAGTGCATGTAGCCAAGCACAAGACCAAGTGAGAGAAGTGATAAGGAGACTCTGCTCCTCTAAATGGGCAGCCAGAAAAGATATGAAGGTGACTAGGTAGAATGCAGGAGTGTCAGAGGTAAAGAAAGTAAAATGGCTACCCTGAGGGGAGTCTACTCAAAGCCAAAAGCAGTGAGTTGAAAAAGTAGCTATTATCCTAAACAGTCAGTTACCTGAAAAGTAGTGCAGAGATTCTGGGCTTATGAGTCTCCAATCAGCCATACATGTGAGCTCTACCCAGAAAACACAATCCTGGTACTAGGAGGTCTCGGGAGTCCTGTTGAACAGTGATCCTGAGTATTACTTAATTTTACTGCAAACTCGCAGCAGGTGGGGAATGGTGTTTTGATAATTCCCTATATTGAAGATAGGGAGTACAACCTGGCTTTTTGTCTCGGACTATGAGGAATTAAAAGAAGTCGGTGTACTCAGGACTCCCAAGGCAGCATGGCAAGCAGTAGAGTGTCAGGAGCTGGTAAATGTTAAAGGAAACTCACTAGGGAGTAAAATTGAAATGCCTCACAAATACATTTGAGGTGGTTGTAATTTAGATTATGAAGGAAACCGCACATAAGTGCTGAGGCCCTCCTTGAAGGAAATATCTGAAAGAAGTGAATAGAAATGTTTATGGTCTGATGTTGGAACATCAGTTTTCAGATTCCACAGTCATGTATTGCTGGCTTTTGGTCACATCATGTATATGTTCTTCCACTCCATTAAGTCAATCACTTGGCATCTGTTGGGAAAATGCCAAGTCGGATATCCCAAACTTCTCTTTGTGTGTCTACTCATGATAAATGTCCAAGCTAACATGATCATAAACAATCTGGCAGCTCTTTATTAAAACCAAGGGAAAAACAAAAACAATTTGTCTTAATCTGAATATATATGTATACATATACTGACAGCTTTCTAGAAGACCAAATTTTTATCAGAAATAGACATAATGAGATACTTGGACATTAGTGTACAAGAAAAAAAAGGTTGTGCTTTTAGAAATCCTTTAAAAAGGTTGTGCTTTTAGAAATCCTTTACAAAATTCTTTTCTTGAATATACCCTAAGCCAAATTCATTAATTTTGTTTCTCAAACTTAATTCTTAAATACCACTACTCTAATAAAGGTTTCTATTGAAGACCTACATAGCTTGTTAAGAATTATCACCATAAAAATATCACCTCTTAGTCTTTGATATTTTCTAAAGTAAAAATGCAATTGGAATGTAACTGGTTTGAGTTTAGCTAGATTCCAATACAATTAGCTTTATAATTTAATAGCTCTTAATGTGTTAACAGTAGTTGATATGGTTTAATTAGTCAGTTTATTGTTTTCAGCCTTAGTTCAGAATTTTACATTCTGATAAGTTACAGAGATTTAATTGAATGGATGAATATTCATCTAGAAAAAGAATTCGTGCTCAAACTTTAGCTAGAAAACTGTGGAAACATTAAGATTCCCAAGAGCAACAAAATTGCAGTCCTCTCTCTCCAAAATTTATATTTATGAAAGGAATCACAAACTGTTTTTTGTATTCCAGGACTGGAAATAAGTTTTCTCTTTTGTCTTCTTTTCTATTCTATTTCCTCTTTCTCTTCTCTTGTCTCTTTCTTTTCTTTATTGTTATATTATTTATATTGTTAGTTTATATTCTTTTTATTTTTATTTAGTAGATTTCACTTTCTGAAGGGTAGCTACCCCTCTGAATAGATGACTTGTTCTTCCAATTTCCATCCTTAGAGGCCATTTGTTTGTTTTAAATGCCTAGTTTATTTGAATGTGCCACTGCTTTTACACATGCAGACACCTGAATTAATATTCTAATTTTTGGGGGGGGCCACACCCAGTGACACTCAGGGGTTACTCCTGGCTATGCGCTCAGAAGTCGCTCCTGGTAGACACGGGGGACCATATGGGAACTGGGGGATCGAACCGTGGTCCGTCCTAGGCTAGAGCAGGCTAGGCAGCAGGCACCTTACCTCCAGCGCCACCACCTGGCTCCCTAATATTCTAATTTTAAGACCACACCTTTCTTAGAATATTTTATATCTGAAACTGAGTTCTGTGGTAACTCCTACCACCCCACTTCTCACAAAGAACATTGTGAATAAAATAGGCTCACAAATTTTAGAATACAAAAAGATCAAGTTCAAGTATTAAGACATACAAGAATTTACCAACATCAGCAAATATTTTAGTGCCAATATAAAACAAGGTGTCTAAACATTATCTCTAATTATCTATAATTTGTTCTAAAGACTTAAATATAAAAGTGGGAAAGAATGGGGGGAAAGATAGTATCCAGAAAAAAGGTGGAAAAATGAGTGAGTGAAAAGGAATGGAAGAATCAAAGAGGTGGTAATACACTCAATACCAGAGCATAGTCAACCATAGTGTCATCTATAAATTCCCCAGAAGGATCCTTGAGACCTAAGAATGACTAGTTATCTATCAGTTATTGTAATAACCATTCAAACCAATAAAATTGGTTAAGAAGCATGATACTTTTAGGCATTTAGCTACCATATAACATTATTTACAATAACTTTAATATAAGGTGAGATATTCTCTATGTTCCACACAGATACACTATGGAAAAAATATCCTCCCAGAATATATACAGAAAATATACATTTTTCCTCAAGGTTTTGCTGGTTATGAACACGAATTCACCTAAAATTAAGTAATAGATACCAGAATCATCATTTTGTAAACCAACTACTGTGGTGTCTAACAAATTTTAACTAGTTTTATTTTTTCAGCTTATTCTCAATATTTAATAAAAGGAGACATTTTGAGGGCACTAAGTGGGTTCCTTTCCTTGTCAGGCACTCCTTTTACATAAGGCTAAAACATACTAGGAGTGACACTTGAAATTGATCATCCTTTTAGCCATTCTGTCAGACTTCCTAAAATTAATGAGTGGGTTGCAGGAGGGAAGTGACTTACCAGAACATCGCACAAAATTGCTGATCTTGGCTTGCTGAAATTCTGCTTACCTAATGCAAAGCTAAACACTTTACTTCTCCACAACATTTACACTCTAACCCAATATGCTCATGGGTTTCTACAATTCAAAGCTGCTCCCTCCTCGGGCAAGCAAATAACAGTAAAATACAACAGAAAGCATGAAAATGAACTGTCCTCAATAGATCCTTTATTACAATAAGAACTGATAAAATCTCTGTATTCCCATGAAAAAAGATTCCAGATTGTGGATAATATTCATCAGTAATATTAGCTGACTCAGTATCACTTTTGAGATGCAGGCAAAAAATTATACAGGTGAAGAAATTGTTTGATAAGGAAAGTGACTATGCCATGACAATGTTCATCTCTTGCACTAGTAGTATTGTCATTTTATTTTTCCATACATAAGAAGCTTAAGTATGGGAATTGTGAAAAGAATACAATATTTTCAATACCTATAATGCCATGAATTACTGACCTAAAGGAAAACCATAAACTAAAAGTGTTTAAGAATTATAAGAAGGACCAGGCGGTGGCGCTGAAGGTAAGGTGCCTGCCTTGCCTGCGCTAGCCTAGGACGGACCTCGGTTCGATCCCCTGGTTTACCATATGGTCCCCCAAGCCAGGAGTGACTTCTGAGAACTTAGCCAGGAGTAACCCCTGAGCGTCACTGGGTGTAGCCCAAAAACCAAAAAAAAAAAAAAAAGAATTATAAGAAGGCATTCTCCAAGACAATTGACTAATAACATCTATTGTGCCAGCCTACCTTCCTTTCTTCCTTCCTTCTTTTCTTTTAGTAAGGAAAATCATTTCACAGCACTGGGTTAATTTCAGGGATTCCACTTCACACTTTACAAATGTTCATACAAACCACATTCACTAATGAACTTTGTTTGTATCAGGTTCTTCTAAATTCTCTCCCCACATGTTTCTCCAACTCTTATCCTTCAAACCCATTCATTTATATGAATATAAAGGATATTTATCATGCTTTGTATTGACTCTTTGTTTCTTTGTTTCTTTCTATTCCATCTATAAGTGACATTATATAGTACTTCTTTTTCTATGCTATTTCACTTAATCTAATCACCTCAAGACACACATCCCATTCATACTTTTCACTTCACTTACTCTACAAATCCTAGCCTCTATCTATGTAACTTTAGTCAGAAAGCTGTCTCAGCAAAACCATTGTCTAGTGGAACACTGAGGAAAGTATAAGGTCATGCATTTGTGAAGGTTTATATTCTTTCTTCTTGACTCTAATGCAATTGACTATGTTTTCAAATTTTTCTGAATATATATTTTATATATTATATGATATATTATCATATATCACATATATTAACCATAATTATTTTTCAAATTTTTTCATCTATACTTAAATGACCAATATTTTAAAAATGTAATAGCATTGACATCAGTTCAAATTTTAAATTTTGTGTTAAACACCAGGAATAAATTTTAAACAAATTTGTTTAAATTTAAACTTTAAAATAAATTTTACAATTTAGATATCTAAAAACTTGGCATTGCTTAAATTTCTTTTTTTGGGGAGTGGGTCACACCCAGCAGTGCTCAGGGGTTACTACTGGCTCTATGCTCAGAAATAGCCCCTGGCAGGCACAGGGACCATATGGGATGCCGAAATCCGAACCACCATTCTTCTGCATGAAAGGCAAACGCCTTACCTCCATGCTATCTCTCCGGCTCCTTAAATTTCTTTTTAATTCAGTTTCCTCCTTATAAAATGAGCTTAATCATTATACATATTTTATAGGAATATTATGAACAGGCAATGAATACTTGTAAGCACCTTAAAAAGTGTTCAGTCTATATAAAAGTAATATATTATTGTAGTGTCATATTGAAATATTATATTCTGATTCTACATTTTAACTTTAAAAATGAATAATTAGGGGGCCCGGGAGATAGTATGGAGGTAAGGCGTTTGCCTTTCATGCAAAAGGTCATCGGTTCGAATCCCGGTGCCCCATATGGTCCCCCGTGCCTGCCAGGAGCA
>PVKC010014762.1:0-22036 GCA_004027635.1 Crocidura indochinensis | reverse complement strand
AGAAGAAGAAGAAGAAGAAGAAGAAGAAGAAGAAGAAGAAGAAGAAGAAGAAGAAGAAGAAGAAGAAGAAGAAGAAGAAGAAGAAGAAGGTTTGCTATCTCTATGGCAAGGAGCAAGCTAAGGAGAAGGGGCAGGAAGCAAACTGGGGACACTGGTATTGGAAAATGTGCCTTGGTGAAGGAATTGGTGTTGGAGATTTTTTGACTAAAATTCAATCATAAACAACTTTGTAACTGTATCTCACAATGATTTAAATCAATTTTAAAATTTTAAAACTTTAAAAAAGTATATGTGTAATCTGCAATATATGTATTATATTTAAAACATGCATGACAGGAATTATTTGAAAGATATGTAATAAATCTAAAAGAGACAGAAATATGTGTAACAAGTTATACAAACATGCTATATGGTAAAAAATATTATACTATTTTAACTTATATATTTAGTATGGAATTGTAAATATAAATCAATGAGCTTGAAATAAAACCCTGTTTCTACAACTTACAAAATGAGTGAATTTTATATAATCACCCTCGCCCAATTTTATTAACAGAAATGCTAAGCTCTTATACACATAGAGGTTTGATTTTCACAGTCAGTTTTAAGGGACTACTATTAAACTCTCTGTTCATGGGTAATATCTATGCAATTCTAATTTTCTTCATAGTTCCCATATAGTTGCTACAACTCCTTTGATTATCTTTTCAATCCCATATAAGAATTCAGAAAAAATCGACATGTCTCAATTAGAATATGAACAACTACTTTCCAAGGAATTCTACAATGAGCTTCCACATTTTTGTATGGCTAATACTCTCATAACTTTTTCTAAGGCTAAGAGGAATGAGGAAATGCCCAGTTTTCTTTGATTAAAATCTCCATACTAGGAGATTTCATACATTGTTGATGAATCTCACTTCTTTTCTTGCTGAAGATTCTGATGAATGTGTAGGAACCCTGATACTAAGCTACTGTCCATTTCTTTTGAAACAGTATTATTTGTCAAGTCTGATGCAAAATGGGACTTTTGTTTGGCCTGGATATCAGGACTATGGAATTGTATGCTGTCATTGAGGACTAGTGAGGTTAGGCATCCCACTTGACAATCATTTGCTTTTATTTTTGTTTTCTGTTTTGGTTTTGGGGTCACACCCATTGACACTCAGGGGTTACTCCTGGTTATTTGCTCAGAAATTACTTGTGGCTTGGGGGAACCATATGGGACGCCATGGAATCGAACCTCAGTCTGTCCGAGGCTAGCACTTGCAAGGTAGATGCCTTACTCTAGTGCTAGACAATCACTTGTTTTGACTGAGTTGCTGGGCAATACCCTCTGTTGTATCACACACTCAAAATATCCACTAAAATGGTATTTGGAGCAGAATGGTATCACTGATATATGTTATTTAAAATAATTGCATAAGGACATGCAGTGGTGTAAAGTAGGATTGCTAAATTACTCTTGACCCCAGAGTATAGTGAGAAGGGAAAAATTAGAGTGGATGGGGGAAAAGACAGATGTGAAATAATGAGGAGCAGGGTTTAAGGGAATTCAGGTATATTGAGATGTTAAGGAAGGGCAAAATTAAATATTCAATATAAAGAATCAGCAAAGCTGAAATTATGAGACTCACACTTTAACAATCAAGCTTAAAAAGATGCTTGTCAAGATAGCAGTTTGGAGGCAGGAAATACGAAAAAGACTCTGGGAACATTGTTAAAGGGAGACTGACACAGATAGTGGAATTTGTGCTGGAACATTGTATGTCTAAAATTCAACTATGAGTAACTGTGCTTTAATTTAAAAAAAAGCATAAAGAATAATGACCCCTTAAGAAGAGGTGGTCTCAGGGCTTATGTCTGCCTATTTTTGTATAGTGTTTAAAATGAGTTTAAATGGCTGAGAACTTTTTTTAATTTTGCATCTTGTGAAAATTATATAAAAGTCAAATTTCAGTGTTTAAAAATATAGTTTTATTGAAATGCAGCCACATTAAAAATGATATTTGGAGATAACAAATAATTTTTATCACTAAGTGATGTTCATGGGAAGTTCATTAGCCTTCTTGCTGAGGTATTAACTAAATGCCGCTTCCTTTGACTATGGAGAATGATTCCAAAAAGTTCACTGCCACCATAGTCAGGACTGTGATGACTGTGGGACAGAAGCACCAAGGAGGTGGGCTAGGGCACCCTCACCTGGGAAAAAAGGACTTTTAGACCAGAGTGTCCTTCAATCATTAGGAACTGATAATAGGCAAAGAGTACATGATTTTTCTGACCTATTGAGTGCAAATTCTGAAGGTGACTTCTTTTCACATTCCAATCTTTTAAAGACTCAGTTAACTCATCTATAAATTAGGAAATAGTACTGTCATTTAATAATTGCTGTTTTTGGAGTAAGAACTATTGTGGTAGGACATTTGCCTTGCACATGGCCAACCCAGGACAGATCCAGGTTCAATCCCCAGCATTTCCTATAGTCCCCTAGCCTGCCAGGAGTGATTTCTAAGTGCAGAGCCAGGAGTAACCCCTGAGCACCATTGCGTATGCCCCAAAAGACAAAAAGCAATTGCTGTTAGGATTGAAATAACCAATAATTTCTCCTTTCTTTTTTTCTTATTTTGTTATGTTGACCCGTGTTGCACACTTGGTTGCAATGCACTGGCAATTGCATTTTGTTGTTGCATCTGGGAATCATAAGTAGGAGTTCTTATTGTATTATACTTAGCATGTGGACAGCACCAGAGATTCAACTTGTGACCCATAGCAGTAAAACAGGTGTTCTCCTATTTGAGTCACATCCCTGCATCACTGCCATCCCACTTTTCTTCTTTTTTCTTCTATTTATTTTTAAGGTAATTAGTGTATAAAGAGTCTTCAGGGCTTAAGAAACAATTAGGTTAATGTTTGGGAGAGAATAAAACAAAGGCAGATACACTCAGGTTTGTCAATCTAGCTTCAATGAAACAGTGTTATCTTTGGTATGATAATAAGTTTTTGGTAGTGTCTCTATGTTAACAAAATAATGTTTCTCTACTAATAAGTGAATCCAACTATTTGTGTTGACTGCACATTATATATTATATACATTTATTAAATAACATTCTTTTCTCTAACATCTTTTTAATAGGTGATAGGTGAACTTTTCGACAATGTTTATTCCATATACTTTCAAAAGTTCAATAATACACTAAATGCTTAAACTTGAATCTAATTATGAGAAGAAGCATTGGTCCAGTAACTCTGTGTGTCCAGATCACAACTCCGGTGCTTATCTCTAAATCCATCAGTTTGAAATGACCATACTGGGACTAATTTTTCTTTGGTGTGACTTCTTTCTGCAGCCAAAATTTCCCAAACTTGCCAGATCTCCCCATTCTGTGCAGCTCCCCTTTCACTTAACTGACCTGATAAATGGCCAACAAGGTCTGGTTTTAGCAATGGGCACAATTCACTAGAAAACAATTAAATTGAATGAAACCTGCTGAGATCTAATAAATATTCACTCATCTGCCTGAACAGATGCCAGTTACAACAGAAGAAAAATAAAGCTCTTGGTGTCAGGGAATTCATTCTTCTCTAGAGCTCCTAGTACAGGTGTCAAAAGAAGTGTGGAAAGTAAAGATATTCTTGCTATAGGGAATAAAGGAAAAATAGGGTATTATGTGGAAGTGGTCCTCAGGGATTACCATGGATGGCCTCTTCTTAAGGAATGATGATAGCTTTATAGAAGCTCCTTGTTAAATGTGCAGAGTATGTTACTAGGTCCCTTGTGATTTCCTAGAACAAATACTAAGACTTAGGGTTATCTATTAAGCAACTTTAGAGCACTGGTACTGTAGGAGACAATAAGACATCCATAGGAGTGATGTTATTTCTAGGCAAAGTCCAGGGATATTTACATTGATCCATGATGAAAACTAAAGACTGGAATTTCAAAAGAGAAACTGACTCTACCTACAACATATTAATAGAAATTGAGTATAGAAATATTAGTGACGGGAGTTGACCTAGTGGCTGGATGAATATATTATGAACCTAAAACTCAACTCTCAATAAATTTGAAAATCATGGTATTTAATTAAATAAAACATTTTAAAAAATAGATAGTGTTGGAGAGAGATTACATGCATAAAGTTCCTAATCTTGTATATTGACAACTTTGATTTGATCCCTGGCACTGCATATCATCTCTCATGTACCATCAGGAGTGATACCAGAGCACTGAACTAGGAGTAATTCATGAATAAAACTCTAAATTCTCTAACTTCTCTTGATATATCTGGATTTTATTTTGCATCAACTCTCCAGCTTCTAACCTCTGGATAAATAATTTCATCTCTGAGCCTTAACCATCTCTTTTAAAATAAATAAGGGTGCCAATCCCCACTTCAAAGACTACATAGGTTAAAAATTAAACCATAGCGCCAAGAGATATTACAAGAGCCAAGTCCCACTAGGAGTACTCCTTGAGTGCAAATCTAGGAATAAATCTTAAGTACTATCAGGTGTGGCTTAAAATCAAACAAATAGAAACCAAAGAAGACAAAAAAATTAAAACATGTTACTTGAGTGCTTAAACAATGTCTGACATAGATACTCTATACAATTGTGGGAGTAATAATGTCATCAATAGGGCCCGGGAGATAGCATGGAGGTAAGGCGTTTGCCTTTCATGCAAAAGATCATCGGTTCAAATCCCGGTGCCCCATATGGTCCCCCGTGCCTGCCAGGAGCAATTTCTGAGCATGGAGCCAGGAGTAACCCCTGAGCACTGCCGGGTGTGACCCAAAAACCAAAAAAAATAGAAAAAAAAATAACAAAATAATGTCATCAATAGATCATAATGGTAGTTAATATTACACTTTCATCTTCTCAGGCCCACCCCCTCACTTGCTTTACAAAACACAGAATCCACTAGACCTGAAGCAGTTTGTTGATATCTCTATCAGTTAAGCTTCTCACAAGATACCTCTGCCACACTGCAGAGGAAGTGAGCTAGAAGGATAGAGGACCATGTATCTGCTAAGGTGACCAGGAGTTTATCGGCAGTGATTACCAGAAACAATGGTGAGACTGGAGTAAAGGACAGCAAAGAAAGGAGTGGTTGCTTTAAAGTCAACCAAGGCTCTCTAGAGACACAAATGTCTGAAAAAGTATATACATGAATATATACATATATACATATATATGTATATATATTCACATATATATATATATATATATATATATATATATATATATATATAATCTTCTCTACTCTCTCCTTATTCCTGCTTCCCTTCCTTTGCTAACTCTGGACTCCAGCTGGTCTGGGAGACAGCTCACCTCTGCCTGGTCATTAACAGTTCATTTGCTTAAATACCCATCATCATTACTGCCAATGGCTCCTCAGGGCATCATTGCATCCCAGGAACTGCCGCAAACATTCTCCTCTGACTGATGGTCTTGTGCTCTGCCCTGCCACCTGCTAATGACTCCTGGGCTAACAGCCCAGCTAGGGGGCAGCAGCATGTGGCATAGTAAAGGCCCTTTGCAGTTCTCCTGGTGAATCCCTCTGACCCTCTTAGTCCTGGAAAGTACTGAGCCCTGAAAGCAATGATGCCTCCCAAACCTTCCAGGAATGAGCAGAGAGCTTTAAAGAAGAAAAATCCTCATAGAAATAAATCATCATCTGTGATCTCCTTCTAAAATGTATACTCCTAGGAGTTTCTTTCTGCTCAGGTATCAGTATTTCAATCTCCTTTTGCCTACAGAGGCAGTTTTTTGACATCTGAGTATGTGACATGGTGTGCAATGGAAAGAAATGAAATTATCCCATTTGAGGACTACATGCCATCAAAAATCCTTTTATCTCTTCATCTCCACACTTTCCAGCAGCTCCATGAGATTGTGCCCACTTAATAGATGAGGACCTGAAGCTTTCAAAATTTAAGTGAACTTTCTGTGGTTACAAGTCTATTTTGTAGATGAGTCAATGTTGAACTCAGGTATGAAGCCAAGGCCATGATTTTTGTTGGTTGGTTGGTTTCATTGGTTTTTGTTTTTGTTTTTGTTTTACTACATTCAAGAGTCCATGCTGAGGAAATATTAAGGATTCATCAAGACTTAGAAACCAGCAATAATATTACCATTTCTATCTTTTGTAGCATTTTCTCAAAACAGTGGGCAGGGCATTTGCCTTGCATATGACAGACCCTGGTTTGATTCCCAATATCCCTTGTGACTCCCTGAAATCCACCAGGAGTAATTTCTGAGTTCAAAGTCAAAAGTAACACCTGAGCACCTCTTCCCCCAAAAAGAAAAGAATTTTGCTTTATTCTGCAGACATTATCTGATAGGTCTTATTCCAGCAGAATTCCACTATTTTCCCTTTGACTACACTCTCATTCACTGACTTTTATTCTCTTCAGCTTTCTTCTTAACCTCATAGGACAATGATTAAAGCTTATTTGGGAGAAAGGAACTGCTAGTAAAGGTCAATTGACTTTCATCACTTTCAAAAGTCCTTTATTCCCCTGATTCAAAGTTAATATGTAGTTAAAATATTACTGTTAAAGATATGTAAGCCACTATGATTAAAATAAAAATTATATTAAAAAAGAAAAAAAGTACTTATATATGCTAAGTCAGTTAATTTTTGCCATAAATCTATGATATGTGCTTTATTTACACCCACATATCTGCAGATAAGAAAATGGAGGACCCAGAAACTAAGTATTGTGCATATAGTAACTGAAGGAATGCAGGTCACACAGCCTTTATCCCTATCCTCACACAGGCAACTTTGTTATTATGCAAGAATATGAGAGGAAATTTCCTGACATGATATTTTTCCTGTGCCCTGTCTGTATTTAAACCAGATGTAGCTTAAAGTAAAGATTAAGAAGCCATACTCAAATGACTTAAATTTCTGTAGAATGAATCAAGTTTAGTACTACCTAAAAATTTATGTGTTTTAAAGTGGGTTGTCAGGTTGGGGTCCTACCTGGTGAGGTGGTGAGCAAGCACCTTTCCTGGATAGACAAAATTAAAATAAAAAGTAGAGATAGAAATGGTGTTCAAGTCAACTTCTGAAAATAAGTGAACAGGAGTCAGAAGTAGGTCTGCTAACAGCTTTTGAGAGTTATTAGCAATGACATCTACAGGTTATGTCTCAGGAATTTTGTGCTGCTCTGTAGCATGGGGCAGATTCTGGTTCTGAAATCAGTATAGCATTCATAGGGAAGAATGGGTCCCAATGATAAAGTCCTTGCAATATGTGACACAAACACCTCCTCCTTTGACTCCCCAGCACATTGTTCTGCACCCCTATCCTCACACTGACAACTTTGTTTACATTAGGAAACTGTCCATGTCATTTCTCAGATTCTAGTATTATAATGGTTTGCTAAGGGATCTTGATAAATCCCAAAACTCCTAAAATGATTTCCAAGGTTCCCAGTAATTCATTCCCAGATTGTTTCTCCAGTCTCATTAGCCATCCCTCATCTCCCACAGTAATTTTTGTTTCAGCCACATAATTTAACTTTCTATTCATATCACAGCAACTTTCCTCTCATTATCTCATAACAAGGACATGTGATTCATTGTATGGAAATTCCTTTACTTCTTCCTCTTCCTGTGATCTCCATCTTTACCACACATGCCCACTTATTTCTTAAATGTTGTATTCTTATTTATTTTCAGCTTAACACTGTACCCTTTCCTCTGGAAGCCATTTTAATGACCAGATTCAGTGAATGTGCTTACTATAATTCATTTTAGTAGCTAATATTCCTTAATATCTCTATTGATTGTGATGTCTTGTTTGTATGTGGTGAGTTATACACACTGAGTTCCATAAGAGTAGGCACTCTGTTGTTTTTCATTAACTGTCCCTAGTGTGTGATAAATAAAGGGTCAAGCAATGAGTGGCCTCCATATTTTTACTTGAGTGACTCAAAGTCACTTACTGTGTTGGAATCATTGTCAGAACTCAAGAACCTCCCACAGATTATGCATATAGTAGAAACAAATACACATTGGCCTGACAATAACACAGGAAATTGGCCCTGGAACCAATGCCTATCCTCTCATGCTTGAGTAAAATAGCCATAAAGTCAGAACCATTTCATGATAATTGGAACCAATTTGTGTTAATCCCTGAGGATGGTGGCAGGATTTTGTTTGTTTGTTTAGTTATTGTTGTTGTTTTGTAAGCAATGCTATAGCCTCATGCCTCCCAATAGTATCTATATTAAACAAGGATAGGACTGGCTCCCGAGTATTGGAGCTGGCCTGGAATTGGCAACATGTCACTCTACCTTTGTTGAGATATAAGGCACTTGCCTTGCATGTAATCAATCCTGGTTCAATCCATAAAAGCACCTCTGGTACCATAAGGACTGCCATGAATGATCTTTGAGTATAGAACTAAGATTAAACCCTGAGAACTAATGGGGTGGACCAAGGGCAAAGGAAATATGATTATGGAAGTTGTACTGAGTCAATTCAGGCCATGGAACATAAATTAATATTTTGGTTCCAAAGAAGAAAAAAATCTATGAGCAAGAGAATGCAACCAGAGAAAGGAGAGGGGACTAAATTATAGAGTCACTGTCTAAAAGAGGTAATCAGAACCATAACTGCCTTTCTTCTAGACTTCCCAAGAAAGAGGTCTGCCAGAGGTACATTAAGAGGACCAGAACCTATAAAAGTAAGTTTCAAAAGAAGTACACATCATAGTGAGTTCTCTAAATTAATAGCGATAATGTTTAAGTTAACTTGAAAAAAATAGATATAACAAAAAGATTCATAGTCAAGAGTAGGCTTGGTTCGTTGGCCAGACTTAGTCTAACAAGCATATTTTTCTGCACTTCAATTTTCTTTTTAACAGAATGTTTCTAAAGCCTAAGATGTGAAATTACTTAACCTAGTCAGTCTAGCTGCTAAGACTTATCAGTGTTTATGACAACACTCTCTAGTTTTGTCCATTCAACCTTGACAAATACTAATCTGTACAAGAGCATAAACCTTAGATTCAGATGACTGGAATATTAAGATTGATTTTTATACCTGTAAGATAGGACTCCTCCTTAAAATATCCTTTTTTAAAATATACATAATTGCCCGGGAGATAGCATGGAGGTAAGGTGTTTGCCTTTCATGCAAAAGATCATCGGTTCGTATCCCGGTGCCCCATATGGTCCCCTGTGCCTGCCAGGAGCAATTTTTGAGCATGGAGCCAGGAGTAACGCCTGACACTGCCGGGTGTGACCCAAAAAACAAAAAAAATAATAAAATAAAATAAAATAAAATATATATAATTGCTTTAAAAACCATGGTTATGTAACCAGAGCCATGGCGCTAGAAGATGCTGCTTTGCCCGTACTAGCCTAGGAGGGACCGAGGTTCGATCCCCCAGCCTCCCATATGGTCCCCCAACCCAGGGGCGATTTCTGAGTGCATAGTCAGGAGTAACACATGAGTGTCAATGAGTGTGGCCCAACCCCCTCCCCCCAAAAAGGTTACAAAATTGTTCATCGTTAAGTTTCAGTCATAGAATGTGCACCATCCTTCACCAGTGCAACTTTCCCACCATCACCAGTGTCCTTTATTTCCCTTCTACTCCCACCTGTCTCAAGGTAAGGCAATTTGCTTCTCTCACACTCTCTTTCCTTTTAGACACTGTACTTTGCTATATTGTTAATAAAAAGGAAGCCATGCAGGTCACTTTATCCCCTTTCATCAGTGAGTTCCTATCCTGAGTGATCAGTTTCAGCTATAATTGTTGTAGAAGACCCTTTTCTAGGGGTCGGAGCTATAGCACAGCGGTAGGGTCTTGCCTTGAACGTGGCTGATCAGGGATGGACTTGGGTTCGATCCCCGGCATCCCATATGGTCCCCTTAGCCAGGAGTGATTTCTGAGCTCATAAGCAAGAGTAACCCTTGAGCATCACAGGGTGTGGCCAAAAACAAAACAAAACAAAACAAAAAAGACCCTTCTCTAAGTGCATTCAACACTCCTTAAAAAAATATTCTTGATATCTCTGTGACTATCTTTTTTCCATCTTTAAATGAGCAATGACATTTATACCAACTTAACCGGAGGGTAAGAGGGATATATGATATTGTAGGTAAATCAGAATCTGGCACATAATATATGGTCAATAATGTTTTATAATATTACTTAGAATTTTATAAACATATCCAATTTTTAAAATTATTTTTATTAATAATATATTTTTATTTAAGCACTGTGGAAACAAAAGTGTTCGTAGTTGGGTTTCTGTCATCACCCTTTTTTCCTGCCACCAGTGTTCCCTATTTTCCTCTTCCATCCACTGCCTGTTTTTTGGACATGCATTCTATTTCTCTCTCTCACTATCATTTTCAAGGTGGTTGTTGGTGCAGTTATTTCTGTAATTCCTCTTTCAACTCTGTGGTAAGCTTCATATCATGGGCTTTTCTTTCTAGCCCTGATCTCTATTTTCTCTCGTATGATTACCATAATGCCTTTTATTTTTCTTAAATCCACAGATGAGTGAGGCTATTCTGTGTCTGTCTTCCTCGACTCATTTCACTCAGTATAATAGTATTCCATGTCTATCCATGTACAGGCAAACTTTATTACTTCATTTTTTCTAACAGCTGTATAGTATTCCATTGTATAGATGTACCACAGTTCCTACACTTGATCTTAGCCAAAAGGCTGAGAAGTGATAGATGTACCATATTTCCTTAGTCATTCACTTGTTGTCAGGCATCAAAATTACTTCAAGATTATGGTTATTATAAATAGTACTGCACTGAACATAGGAATGCAGAGGGCATTTTTGTATTATGCTTTTTGTGTACCAAGGGTATAACCCCAGGAGTAGTATTGCTGGATCAAATGGAAGCTCAATTTTAAGATTTTTGAGGAACATTCATATTTTTTTCCAGAAAGTTGGGCTAGATAGCATTCCAACCAGCAGAGAATGAGAGGTCCTTTCTCTTCGTATACAAACAATCAATGGTGATACTTGTTCTTTATGATGTGTGCCAGTATCTATACCATGAGATGATATCTCATTGTTGTTTTGATTTGCATATCCCTGGTGATTGGTGAGATGGAGCATTTTTTCATGTGGTTTTTGGCCATGTGTGTTGCTTCATTGAAGAAATTTCTGTTCATTTCTTCCCCTCATTTTTGAGGGGTTAGATGTTTGTTTCTTGTTGAGTTCGGTAAGTACCTTGCTATCTTAGATACTAGCCCCTTATCTGATGGGTATTGGGTGAATAGTTTTTCCAATTTTGTGGGTGGCTTTTGTATCCTAGACACTATATCCATTAAGTGCAGAAGCTTCTCTTTTAACGGAGTTACATTTTTATCTCTACTTCTACTTGTTTAGACAGTGATATTTCCTCCTTGAAAAAGCCTTTAGTCGTCAATGTCATGGAGTGTTTTTTCTCACCTTTTCTTCTATATATTTTACAGTTTGAGGTCATATATCAAGATATTTAATCTACTTTTATTTGACCTTTGAGAATGGTGTTAAATAGAGGTCTGAGTTTGCTTTTTTGCATGTTGTCCCAGCATCACTTTTTGCAGAGCCTTTCCTTGCTTCATTTTGCGTTTCTTGCCTCTTTATCAAAAACTAATTGATTGTATGTCTGGGGGTCCTTTGCTGAATACTTAAGTATATTCTACTGATGTAATGGACTGTCTTTATTCCAATACCACGTTGTATAAATAAATATTGCTTTGTAGTAAAATTTAAAGTTGGGGAAAGTGATACCTCCCATCTTTTTTCCCCTAAGGTTGCTTTACTTATTCATGGCCATTTATTGTTCCAAATAAGTTACAGGAGTGTTTAATCTTCTTTGACAAAGGTCATGGGTATCCTTAGAGATATTGCATAAAATCTGTTCAATATTTTGGGAAGTAGTACCATTTTAATATGTTAATCTTCCCAATTTAGGTTGGAGTGATAGCACAGGGATAGGGCATTTGCCTTGCATTCAAGTGACCCAGGACAGATCTGGGTTTGATCCTTGGCATCCCAAATGGTCCTGCTAGCCTGCCAAAAGTGATTTCTGAGTGCAGAGCCAGGAATAAATATGGAACACCACCAGATATGGCCTCAAAGCAAAAACAAACAGGGGCCTGGGGGATAGCATGGAGGTAAGGCGTTTGCCTTTCATGCAAAAGGTCATCGGTTCGAATCCCGGTGCCCCATATGGTCCCCCGTGCCTGCCAGGAGCAATTTCTGAGCATGGAGCCAGGAGTAACCCCTGAGCACTGCCGGGTGTGACCCAAAAAACAAACAAACAAACAAACAAATAAATATCCCCCCAATCCATGAACAGGGTATGTCTCCATTTTCTTGTGCTCTCTTTTATTATATAAGCAAGTGTTTTGTAGTTTTCTTTGTTAGGTCTGCACCTCTTAAGTTAAATTGACTCCAATGTTTTGAATTTTTGTGGTACTATCGTTAATGGAAATTTTTTAATGTCAAGTTCTTCTCTATCATTTGTGTATAAGAAGATCATTGATTTTACATGTTACTTTTGTAGCCTGCCTTTTTGCTATATGAACCTATTGTTGCCAGAAGCTTTTTGATAAAGTCTTTAGAATTTTCTTTTTTCTTTTTTTTTTTCTTTAGGATTTTCTAAATATAGTATCAGATTGTCTGCAAACAATGAGTGCTTGATTTCTTTCGTTTTTATCTGAAAGCCCTGGATATATTTTTTCTTGCCTAATTTCTATAGCAATCAATTACTTCCAGTACTTTGTTGAATAGGAGTAGTGAAGGGGGGCAGAATTTGTGTCTTGTGCCAGAATTTAGTTTTTCTCCATTAAGTATATTTGCTTTGGGCTTGTAGTGAATGGCCTTGACTGTATTGAGAAAAGTTCTTACCATTCCCATCTTGTTAAAAGTTTTTATCATGAATGGATGTTAGATCCTATCAAATGCTTTCTCTGCATTTATTAATATGTTCTTATGTTTTTTTTCTTGTTTATATGGTATATTATATTGATTGACTTGTATATGTTAAACATCCTTTCATCTCTGGATGAATCTTACTTGGGCATGTTGTATGACCTTGATGAGCCATTGGGTCCTATTTGCTAGAATTTTGTTGAGGTTCTTTGCATCTGTGTTCATCAGGGATATTGGGCTGTAGTTCTCTTTTTTTTGTGAAATCACTATCTGCTTTTGGTATCAGAATGATGTTAATAAAATAAAATATATTAGAAATTGTTTCTGTTTCTTTATTTCCTAGAAAAGCCTAAAAATTACTGGCAGTAGGTTCTCTTGACAGAAATTGTCAGTGAATCTATCTGGGCCTGCACCACATAGATAGACTTTTTAGTCTTTTTTTTCTTGGATAGACATTTTAGTAGTACTTTAATTTCCTCAATAATCATAGGTCTGTTAAGATATGACAGTCATCTTGGTTCAACTTTGGAAGGTTATAAGAGACCTATAATTTATCTATTTCTTCCAGATTCTCTTGTTTTGTGGCATAGATAACCTCATAATTTTTTGATTACCCTTTTTATTTCTGTAGTATCTGTAGTAATCTCTCCCTTTTCATTTATTTTTTTTATTTTGATTTTGATCATAATGGATTACATATCTTTCACAGTAGTATTTTAGGTACATATTAACACTGAATCAGGGGAGTACCCATCACCAAATTTGTCCTCCCCCATCTTCATTCCCTTCCTGCAACCATATCCCCCACCATCACCCCCTGGGCTGCTAGAGTACGTGGTCCCCTCTTTGTCTAGCTTACTATTAGTGATCATATATCTGTTTGGTCCTGGTACCCTCCCTTGTTTCCCCCTCTATTTGAGAGGTGGAGCCCAATACTTAGAGTTATGTGGTTTTGTTTGAAGAAAAGAAAAGCAATAGCATGGAGTAAAAAATAAGAAAAAAATAAAAATATATAAGGAAAAATAAAATAAATCAAATAAGCTAAAAATGGCGGAGTCCTTCTAGAGGCTTTCAACCTCAGTTTGAGCAAGGACATGAAAAAGGTAATTGAAACACCACATCAATACAGAAAGAAATATCAAATTATATATCCAGTGATCTCTACAGCAATAAAGACAAGTACCACACAATAGTCTCGGTTCTGAAATCAAACCATGCCGGAGTACAAAAAGAAAGATAAAGATAAAATAAAATAAAATTGGAGGCATCAACTTCAATATCTACACCAAAATTAAGACGTCTATAAAAATCGATCAATCAATAAATTTATATGTGAAAAAATAATTATTTTGTGCCCTTTTTTTTTTCTTTTTTTCCCTGCATAGGCACAGTAACTATTGGGAATATTTTAAAGGGAATCCCCTTGGCCTAGGAGATACAGGGTTTCTCCACCCCTGAAATATACTGTCATAGGATTAACTATAGACTCCTTGCTTGATCATTTACTCTCCCCTTGGTGCTTTCGTGGTGTATGGAAGACTTTTGCTTCATCTTAGATGGTAAAATCAGACCTCTGTATCTAGAGATCTTGGTGACTGTGCAGCTCAAGGAATGGAGCTTATGATGAAGTCTTTCTTTGTGGTTCTAGCAGTTCTGCTTCTTCAGTGTTGTTTTAATCCATCTTCTGTAGTTGGTGGTGGTCTTGATCATTATGTTGCTCTTAGGATGGAGCCTGGGATAAAGTCTTTCGTTATGTTTCCGGAAGACCCCTTCAGTTGCGTTTGTCTCAGTCAGACCTCTGGAAGTGGAGATCTTGTTTGTTGAACAGATCGAAGGCCAAAAGCTATGGCAGAGCTTTTTGTTGCTGTTGTTGTTGTTGTTGTTGTTGGTTCCTGGATGCATACTGTTCAGTCCTGGTTGTAACAACCAGTCATCTGTATATAGCGATCTTGGCATTTGCACAGATCAAAGGGTGACATGTTTTCTGATTTTGTCTTATCGTTGGCTGATGATGAAGGACAACTTGCTCTTAGATCAAGTTGTTCCCATTTCCTCATTGTGGTTATCAATTTAGAACTGATGCATGTTGGCATCAGAGCAGCATTATTTCTAATTTGGTTTATTAAGTTTCTCTCTTCCTTTCTATATGCATTTTGCTAGTGGTTCATTGATCTTGTTTATTTTCATTTTATTTTATTTTATTTTTGGGGTTTTGAGCCATACCCAGTGATGCTCAGGGGTTACTCCTGGCTATGTGCTCAGAAATTGCTCCTGACTTGGGGGACCATATGGGTTGCCAGGGATTCAAACTGCAGTCCATCCTAGGTTATATTTTTATAAAGAATCAACTCTTGCTTTTCATTGAATTTTTGAATTGTTTTTTGGATTTCCAGTTCATTAATTTCTGTTGTTAGATTTATTATTTTTTCCATCTGTCCATTTTGATTCTTTTTTATCATTTTTCAATTTTATAAGTTATGCCATTAATTCTTTGTGCCATTAGGTCACTTCTTCCTTCCTGATGAGTACTTGCAAAGCTATAGATTTTCCTCTTAGTACCACTTTTGATTAATCCCACAAATTCTGAAAATTTATGTCTTTATTCTTGTTTGTTTCCAGGAATCTTTTGATTTCCTCTTCAATTTCATTCTAACCCACTGGGTGCTCAGTAGTGAGTTGTTTAATTTTCAGGATTAATATTTTTCTCTGTGTCTATTTGTAATTCACTTATAATTTTAGTTCATTATGATTTGAGAAGGTAGTTTGTGTAATTTATATCATCTTGATTTTGGGGGGGACTACACCTGATGACACGCAGGGGTTACTTCTGGCTATGCACTCAGAAATCACTCCTGGCTTGAGGACCCGTATGGGACACTGGAGGATCAAACCCATGGTCTGTCCTGAGTTAGCCACATGCAAAGCAAATGCTCTACTGTTGTACCATCACTCTGGCCCCTCTATCATCTTGATTTTATAGAAGTTGTTTTATGGGCCAGCATGTAGTCTATTTTGGAGAATGACTCATGTGCATTGAAGAAGAATATGTGGGGCAGGGCAGTGGCGCTGAAGGTAAGGTGCCTGCGCTAACCTAGGACGGACTGCGGTTCGATCCCCCGGTTCCCCATATGGTCCCCCGTGCCTGCCAGGAGCGACTTCTAAGCAAATAGCCAGGAGTAACCCCTGAGCGTCACCGGGTGTGGCCCAAAAACCAAAACGAAAAGAAGAAGAAGAAGAAGAAGAAGAAGAAGAAGAAGAAGAAGAAGAAGAAGAAGAAGAAGAAGAAGAAGAAGAAGAAGAAGAAGAAGAAGAAGAAGATGTACTCAGCATTCTGAGCTTGGAAAGCCCTATATGTTTCCAATAGGTCACTCTTTTCCATTGCTCCTTTCAAAGATAATGTATTGTTGATAGGTTTTAGTCTGGCTGCCTTATCAAGGGATGACAGTGTGGTGTTGAAGTCTCCCACTAATATTGTGTTGCTATTAATGTCTTTCTTAAAATTTGTCAGCAATTGTTTTAAATATTTTATTGGTCTTTCATTTAAATGTGCATATGTTCAGGAGTATGCTTTGTTCCTGTTGTACATATCCCTTGATTATTAAAAGATTTACATCTCTGTCCCTGATAACCTTTAAAATTGTAAGGTTTGTGTCATCTGAATTGCCTCTTGAGCCTTTTTAAAGAAGTTTTTTTCTGGACTGATTGTCCTCCAACTTTTGACTTTGAGTCTATTTTTGTTCTGACTTTTCAGTTGTGTTTCTTGTAGGCAGTAAAACATTAGTTTCAACTTTTTTATCCATTTTTCCACTCTGTGTCTTTTAACTGGTGCATTTGGTCCATTAATGTTGAGAGAGACAAATGTCATAAAATTTAGTTACATCATTGTGTAGGATTTGGGTGTGTCTATTGGTTTGTCTTGTCTTAAAATAGACCTTTCATTTTTTTCTTCTAAGTCTGGTTTAGAGTCCATAAACTGTTGTTTATCAATGAAGCTGTGTATCTTCAGTTCAAACATGAATGTAAGTCTGACTGGGTAAAGTACTTTTAGTGCAGTAATTTCATTGAGAGCTGTTAATTCACTATATCCCAACACTGCCTTTGGGCCTAAACTATTTCTTGTAACAAATCTGCTGTAAGTCTTAAGGATGCTTTTTTAAATGTAATTATCTTCTTGATCTGTAGTTTTCAGTATTATATCCCTATCTGTGTGATTCATCATTGTGACTTGAATATGTCTTGGCATGCTTTTTTTTTTATATCTCTTTTGACTGGTATTCTTTAGGCATATAGTATTTGGTTGCATATGCTCTTTAGCTTTGAGGATTTCTCTGCAATGTTGCCCTTGATTTTGATACTTCATGGGAGGGGGTTCTTCTGGGTCACTGGAACTCCAGTGATTCTTATATTCTGTTTAGTTTATTGGAGATTTCTATTGTTGTCTTTTCTCTTTCATTGAGGATTTTTTCCATTGTTGATCATTTGTTTAAAGGCTCTTTTCTAACCTCTTCTGAGATACAGAGTTGTTATTCAGCTCATATTCCAGCTCACTGACTCTGTCTTCAGCAGCTTTTATTCTGTTGGAGAGGATTTCCAGTGAAGTTTTTATTTTGCCTACCAAGTTTTTCAGTCTTGTTATTTTATTTTATTTTATTTTAGTATCCTGGAAGATAATCACCCAGAACATGGAGCTCAAAATGTGAGAAAATGGTCTTAGAGTGGAAATGGCAGGTTGTGGATTCTCATCTTCTTGAGTATTGGGCCAAATTCAGCATATAACAATGAACATGGTAAATAATAATTAGTCACTGGAGAAAAACACCATGCACAGAGAATAACGATGATAGCTTTGATGACTCAAAAATACCAACCACCTGATTAACCTCTCAAAAAAGGAGTTTAGAATAGAAATATAGAGGATCCTCATAGAAATCAAAGAAAGCCTAACCTAGCTGAACAGAATATGAAGATAGAAATCAGCAAACTCCAAACTAAAATAACAGATCTGAAAAATTCAGTAGATGAATTAAAAACCTCAATGGAAAGCCTCTCCAACAGGGTAACAGCAGCCAAGGACAGAATCAGTGAACTGGAAGATGAGATACAGACAACTCTATACAACAGAAGAGATTGGAAAAGAACCTTAAAGCAAATGATCGGACAATAGAAAAAGTCTCAAAGAGTGTGAACAGTTGAAAATAGGAGACTTTGATAAACTCAATAGAAACAACATAAGAATCATTGGAGTTCCAGAGACCCAGGAAGAAGATCCTCAGGAAGAATCAACAGTCAAAGACATCATTGCAGGTACTTCTACCTTCCTCTAATAGGCTCCCTTGTTAGTTATTTATCTTTAACTCAATATTTTCCCAAATATTAGTCATTCTAACACCACCTGTGCTAAAACTTACTAGAATGAGTTTATATTATTGTCACACATAGAAACACTTCAAAGAGTAAAAAATGGCTATTTATCTATGTGAGAATGTACCTTCATTTTTCATTCTGAAATTTTAAAATATTTATTTAACACTTATTCTGAAAAACATAAAAATCTATTGGAAAATTTTGGGCCCCAGAATGGTAGTCTTTAGTAATGTTTTAACAAAATATCTTTGCATAACGCATTGAGAATATATCCTGTGATGGCAAAGTGAAAGCAGAGAAATCTATTAGGAGGTTCTTGCAAGGATATAGTAGAGTGGATAACCACTTAGGTAGTTGAATTAGACGTGATGAAAGTGAATTAATATGTTGGTGCTTATAATGTTTATTAATTTGTACCACATCTCTTTTCAAAGATCAGAGAAGTAATGTATAATATTTCATCTATTCAAAATTAAAATAAAACACTACCACTTGACGGATCTGTAAATTGATAACAGGAGACCTAATATGCATATGTGTATATACATGTGAGGAATAAAAATTTTCATGAAGACTTCAGGTGGGAAGAATATTAAGTGCTACTTAACTCAAATGGTCTAACATAAGTCAAGCATGTGCAAGGACACTAGCACAGCATACACCCCTACAACAAATATGAGGCATATCTTTTGACAGCAAGCACCTCACTACAGGCTGGAGCACTGAATTATCAGGCTTACACAGTTTTGGACTGAATGGCCTTGTTCCTATCCCTTAGCCCCCAACATTCCAGAAAAAGGAAAAGCAAAAGAAAGAAAGGGAAGGAAGGAAGGAAGGAGGGAAGGAAGGAAGGAAGGAAGGAAGGAAGGAAGGAAGGAAGGAAGGAAGGAAGGAAGGAAAAAAGGAAGAAGAAAAGCAAGGAAGGACAAAAGAAAGATGGAAGGGAAGAAGGACATAAGGAAAGATGAAAGGAAGGAAGAAAATAGGGAAAGAGGAAAGAAAGGAAGCAAGGAAGGAAAGAGAGAAGGAAAGAATGAAGGAGGGAGGAAGGGGAGAAAATTGGGAGGAAGGAAAAAAGAGGATTTAAGCTTCTATATGGGATAAATCATTAAAAATTCAGTAGGCAAATGACTATGGTGACTGACAGTGGACCCAAAACTGATCTTATCTCTATTGTGTCCTTATGAAATAACTGGTGAATAAATTGAAATTGGGGGAATTCAAACCAGAGAAGTGACCAGAGAATGTCTTAGGGCACAGGAGAAGATCATATTTTTGTCCCCTTATGAGTACTATGTCTTCATAGGGTCGTTCTGAGATCCACAACAAAAATTTATAGTAGGTTTATCAGTGCTGAAACTGTAGCAGTATGAGCAGGAGAGCACAGCTCAGTGGGAAAAGAATGATCAGCAGCACTGAGTGGGTATCTGGATTGCTCACACCTTTGCCAGGACAGTGGGACTACAAGTTTACTCCTTTTCTAATGTCAAGAGATTAACACATCACAAAACAAACTCACTCTCCAGCCTGCCAAGTGCAACATAATGGCAGAGCTTGGGAAAAGACACTCGGCAGAAGGCATCAATCCACTGGCACAGTATCATTTATACCACCTCCACAAACTTTTCCAAACTATTTCCTAAAAATAGTGTTTCAATAGAAACTGACATAACTTCTGTTGGAGAAAGTATGAATAGCTGTGAAATGCTCCATAAAGGATGAAACAGGTGAGACCCCAGTAGATTATCAAAATTATCAAATGCCAAATGATAGACTATAATATATGGTAATTGGTTATTATTAAAATAGTCTATTGCTTATCACACAGTAGCTAAATGGCCTTTCAGTTGCTCTATAATTACTCAGTGATGGGTGATCTGTTTTCTTCTTTGGGAGCTGGGTACCCAGAGGATCAGAGCAGAATCTGTCACAACAGATGAAGAGAGCATGAAGTGGGGAGAGCCTCTGCTAAGGTGGGGCTCTACCTGTTTTTTTTTTTAATGCATGCAAGTCTAAATGTTCAGAGAAGTTCCTGGAGGGCCAAAGAAAAGAGGATGGGGCTCTGTCCCCTGATCATATGACTTTTCACTTGTCCTAGAAGCACCCTCTCATGCAGTTTTAAAAAGATTTTTGCTGTAAATGGAGGCAAGACACATCTGTCTTGGATGAGGTATGACTTAGTATTGCCCCATTGTTGTTTCTTTTCTTATACTGAGGCCACGGGAGAAGCCTGGGAAGAAAGGTGCTATCACTGCACCAGAGCGGGTCAGAAGTGAAGTACAATAAGAAAACAGTGTGACATACCAATTATGTAAAATAGCTTGGGGCAAAACTTTTAAAAAATTAAGTTGGGGCTGGAGAGATAGCATGGAAATAAGGCATTTGCTTTGCATGCAGAAATCGGTGGTTCGAATCCCAGCATCCCATATGGTCCCCTGAGCCAGCCAGGAGCTATTTCTGAGCGTAGAGCCAGGAGTAACCCCTGAGTGCTGCCGGGTGTGACCCAAAAACCAAAAAACAACAACAACAAAATTAAGCTATATTTCTTAAGCCAAGGTGAAATAACCTTGAAACATCTGCCACCCTCTTTATTTTTTTTTTAATTTTATGTATAGCTTCTAGATAGGGGCTTCTGTTTTGTTTTGTTTTGTTTTTTTTAAGAACCATAGAACATAGGGTTGGAGTGGTGGCACAACTGGTAGGGCATTTGCCTTGCATGCGCTGACCTAGGATGGATTGTGGTTGATTCCCTTGGCATCCCATATGGTCCCTCAAGCCAGTAGTGATTTCTAAGTGCATAGTCAGGAGTAACCCCTGAGCATCACTGGGTATGGCCTAAAATTTAAAAAAAAAAATAAAAGAACCATAGAACATGAATCATTTTGTTCTGCCTCATGTTTCTAAGAAAATAAAAGTGGATGGAACCCAGGAGCATTGAGTGGAAATAAAAATAATCAAATCTAAATACTCAAACCAAAGTCAATGATAATAGAATCAAGAAACTAAAATTATAACAAGCTATATACAAAATGGAACTATTACACTAGCAGTCCAGGGGTCTAAGGGTGGAGGTATGGGATGCATGCTGGGAATTATGGTGGAGGGAGGTCAACACTGGTGGTGGTGATGTCCCTAATTCACTGTCACTACATGCCTAAAATTAACTGTGAAAGATTTGTAATTCACATTAGTCTCAATAAAATGTTTTAAATTAAACTATAATGTATATGCAAAGTGTGAGATAGCGAGGACAGAGTGGGTGAATAACATACTCCTAAACTGCACACTAAAATACCTAATTTGATAACTTGTATTCCTACTTTTCCACCTCTTCACCTTTACCCACCATTCTGCTATCCAATTTTGCGATTGACTGGACTAGAAAACAAATTAGGTCAACATCAGTTTCTTCCCTCAAGGAAAGTAACAATAAGAATTCTATCCCTTCATCCTCTTCCTGGATAGCATTTTGGACTCAAAACAATTGCTGGGTCAGAAAGATAACTCAGTGAGATGGAATACATGCTCTGCACACTGGAGGTTGGGTTTGATGCTTAGCATCATGTATTTCTTCAATATAGGCCATGGAGTCACGTGTGGACCACCCCTCAAAATCAAAAGAATAAAAAAGGATAAGAAAAGCAAATGTCAAATCTATCAGAAATGTGTTTCTCTTTCTTTTAGCTATTTGTTTCTCACCTGTTGTCAAAAATAACAAAGTGATACTCAGTGAATGATTGTCGGGGGGGGGGGGGGGG
>PVKC010014761.1:0-21917 GCA_004027635.1 Crocidura indochinensis | reverse complement strand
GAGATTTGGGGGACAAAGTAATTGTACATGGGCTCTGTTTTGTTTTTCTTGTTTATTGCTGAAAGTTCAAGACTGAGATATCATCGATGGGACTACTGAGAATTCTGTTTATGCGTGATTGTCCTTCCACTGTTACTTTACCCTTTCCTCTTTCTTTGCATCTATGTTCTCATAATAATAAAAAATTAAAAAAAAAAAAGAAAAATTGGAGTAAAAAATATTTAACCTGGGGCCGGGCGGTGGCGCTGCAGGTAAGGTGCCTGCCTTACCGTGCTAGCCTTGGACGGACCACGGTTCGATCCCCGGGTTCCCATATGGTCCCCCGTGCCTGCCAGGAGCGACTTCTGAGCGCATAGCCAGGAGTAACCCCTGAGCGTCACTGGGTGTGACCCAAAAACCAAAAAAAAAAAAAAAAATCTAACCTAACTCAATATTTCAGCTTGACCATTAGATGATGAAGATACCACATATGGAAACTAAAGTTGAAACAGATTTCTTGCAAAACAGTAAGGATTCAATTCAGAGCATCCTATGATCCTTGGTTCAAATGCAAGAGTTTTCTTATATGATGACCATACTTCCAAAATCTGGTGCCATTTTTAATCCATTTTATCCATTTTAGTGTTTGATTATGGTGCCAATGAGATGACCAAGTATTATTGCAGGTTAGCAACTAAATTCTAGTGGATTCCAAGCTGAAAAAATAAATTTGCACTCAAATTGAATAAAAACAATTGCCTAAGAGGAAGATTATAAAGGGAACATAAAGAGGAAAATTAGGCCTGACATTTGAAGAACGCCAACCAGAGGAGTCTAAGGGATAATGGTGTTGAACTGGGAGTCAGAATAGCATAAAGAAATATAAAACACAGGGGCCCGGGAGATAGCATGGAGGTAAGGCATTTGCCTTTCATGCAAAATATAATCGGTTCGAATCCCGGTGCCCCATATGGTCCCCCGTGCCTGCCAGGAGCAATTTCTGAGCATGGAGTCAGGAGTAACCCCTGAGCACTGCCGGGTGTGACCTAAAAACCACAAAAAAAAAAAAAAAAAGAAATATAAAACACAGGTTTAGGGTCAAGAATTATAGTATTTTCAATTCATGTTTTAGTTGAAGAGGGTGATTTTAAAATGATCTGAGATATTGGATATAAAATAATGCAAATATTTACTAGATTGGGGTTACCCTGTTAAGGCGTCATGTTAAAAAATTCTGAGTATGTAATCTTTGACAAGTATAATTTAATTATGAATTGGTTATAAAAAAGATATAGCCACGTACTAAGACTACTTTGAATATAAAAGGAAATAATCCTGCTCATTTCCCACAATATAATAACTTTAAATTTTTAAAAAAACAAAAAATTTAAGAGTTAAGTTGATTCTATTCATTGCATCATATTATCTTTGGTTCATGTGCAAGTTTTTTCTTTTTTTTTTTTTTTTTTTGTTTTTGGGCCACACCCAGTGATGCTCAGGGGTTACTCCTGGCTATTCGCTCAGAAGTCGCTCCTGGCAGGCACGGGGGACCATATGGGGAACCGGGGGATCGAACTTAGGTCCGTCCTAGGTTAGCGCAGGCACCTTCCCTCCAGCGCCACCGCCTGGCCCCCGCAAGTTTTTTCTTATAATATGACAATCGTTCCAAAATCTAGTACCATTTTTATTCATTTTAAAGTGATATTTAGAAATTATGGGTTAAAACATGTATCACCCTACGTAACTTCAGGCATGGTATAAATATATCAGTTCATCGTTGTACTGGTCTTATATTTAGTCACCATTCATTTCGACTGTCTTATCTTTTGAAACTTTTTATTATCTGTGACAGCAAACATGTACCACTCAGGTTAGTGTGATGGAGGGATGTTTGAACTATGACACAATGTTATGATATTGTGAGACAACACCAACATTTTGTGACATTCGGATTATGTTTCAAGGAAAAGAAAATGGACTCTAGTTTGTCAAGTAACCTGACAGCTCTAGAGCCAATATCCAGAATATATGCCATGGAAAATGGTGTTCACTTTTAATAATCTTCTGTATGACACATTTATCATTGAAGTGTGTCCAGACATTAATTGATAACTTTGTTTCCTGCATATAAATTATTTTTCTAGAAAAAATAGTAGTTATTTAGCATAGCTTATTTAAATAAATTTTTTTAATTTGTCAATTTTTTTTATTTTTAATTATGTGAACAATGATGCAAAGAAAGAGGACAAGGTAAAGTTACAGTGGAAGGAAAATCACCCAAAAACAGAGTTCTCAGAAGAAATCCCCCTGCTGAAGCCTAAATTTTGAACTTACAGTCAAAGAACATTAAGAAAAATAAAACAGAACCCATGAACAATTACTTTGTCCACAAGTCTCCAGATTGTAGTGCATTATAACATTTCTTAGCGGTACACAAAGCAATCTAAAGCCATAAAATTTATGTAACTCCTTAAATTTGAAGGCATAGTAGTTTTTTACATTTTCATGCACATTCATATTAGTTTAAGTTAACCTCAAAAGCTTAAGAGTTTTTTTAAGGTTTAGAAACAAAGGAGCACAGTAAAACGGTGTTAGAATGGCAATTATAGTTTGCATAGGCCCACCAAAGTATGGGGGACATGGAAAGGAAAAGCCTTGGCCTAAATACAAGAAGACCCTACCTATCCCTGAAGTTTCCTGACATAAGACCAACTCTAGACTCCAGGCAAATAGTTTGTTCAATCCAGGTCATTGTCTGTAGTGCCAATACAGTTTTATTTTTCACACAGTCTCTGTTGTAAGTATCATGTTTCTGTATTGAAGATCCTGGAATCTGTATATCCTACATTGAAGTCAGGGTGGTGCGGAGCGTTCTCTAATTTCAACTCAAAATTAAAGAGCAATGCAGAAAGCCCTGTCCAGTAAGCAGGTCATTGTTGTTGTTTAAGTCTTCTCAGTATTAAGTTTTACTCTTTTGAGTAGATCAATGTCAGATCAGCAGTAGGGTCTTCCCTGGTAGAGGATTGCTTCCAGGTGATGTTATAGACAACTTTGGATGTTTCATAGATGGCTTCCCTGGTTCAGGGGTGGATGGAGAATGCCCACACTTCTGAGGCCTCTGCCAGGTCATTATGTCAATGTTCAGGGTGTAAGGTCCCATTGCACTACAAGTTAAATAAAATTTCTTTAAGGGTATCTAAGTTTTATTAATAATGGGAGACATAAGTCTTTTATTAATTGGGGGAAAATATTCAAATGGATGATGATCCATTTACATAAAATATATTCTCAAAATTTGACGAGTTAGTTACAGATTCATTCTTTAATCACAAATTCTTTCAGAGGGGGTACATATTACACTGTATGTAGCCAAATGGAACTAATTCAGAATTAGTATTTAAAACCCTTGAATAATTTTAATACTTTCCATCTTGGCCAAAAAACATAAAAAGCTTCTATGACAAAATATGACAGTATCGAGAATGCCACTGAACCATTTAATGTCCCTCTGTCAACAACAAATTCCAGTGACAAGTCACAGCTATAATTTTTGGTTTATTTTTCTAATAAATCAATTTTGCAAATAAAACTTTATACAGCAACATATAATTCAATTCCTAATATTAACTACCTAACAGCTTGCTCTGTTCCTCTGCACGTTGTATGTATCAGAACAGCGAGAGTCTCTGGCTCACCAAGTTATTATTTGTTTTGCATTTATCTATTTGCCTTATTAACCATTTACTGCCAGGCATAGTATTTTGTAGAAACCATAGTCAAAATAAAAATAATATCCTGTAAAAAGGTAACAATTTTATCAACCTAAATTGCTTATGTAATATTTAAAAACATGTTGTCTAATTCTAATGTAGTAGTTGTATTTGTAAGAATTGTTACACTTTTTTCTCTTTTATTCACCCAATATTTGATACCTACAAACACCCTTTCAACCTATAAAAGCCCAAGTTTTTTTCACTTTTTAGAATCTGGTGTTATACCTTTGTACTGAATTAGAGTTATTGAGACAGTATAATTGGAAGTCAAATCAGAATGATCCTATAATCTAATTTCTCATATTAGGCACACACTGCATAACCTAAACATGAAGAAATTGTTTGACTGACAAAGACTCATGCAAAGAATAATCTTTTAATTATTTTCTACCTATGCAGAAAACACTGGCCCATTCTTTGAGAGATAAGTGATCTTAATGATAGTAATAACAAAGCTTGCTACAAATTAAATAATCATTGAAAGAAATAAAGTTGATTGAGGTTTATTTCAGTGAAATAATTTTTGACAGATGGGATATCTAAATGCTTTTCAATAACAAAATTGAAACAAAAATAAAAAATTATAATATTTACTTCACTGTCCAAAACTCTAAACTCAACCCTGGCACTGTTTGGACCCCTCCCTGTCGCACCTTAGCATAGGAAATAGCTCATAAAATATCACAAAATGAGCAAGCTGCTAAATGCTTACAATATAGATAGCCTAGGGTTATTAAATCGTAAGAATATTTATCATTTATATTTTATAGATATTGATTCATGGGAAATGAATTTCAGCAGCATGTTGAGAATAATTTGATTTACCTAAAAGGGATATTTTGTAATTTGTTAATTAAATATCAAAATGTCTAATAATGTGTACATAGTAGGCATTCACAGTTATTATGCGGATATTTGTTGCATATTCATTGTAAGTTAAAACTTTAACAAAAAAATAATAAATATTTATTACACATAAGAATGCAGAAAAGAGGGGCTCTAGTGATAGCATAGCAGGTAGAGCACTTGCCTTGCATGTGCCCAAACTGGTTCAATCCCAGGCATCCCATATATGTTCTCCTGAGCCTGCCAAGATTGATTCATGAACACAGAGCTGGGAGTAACCCTTGAGAACCACAGGGTGTGGCCCACCCAAATAAAACTTAAAAAAAAGGCAGAAATGTTTTTTTTATTTTTTTTAATTTTTATCATAATGGCTTACATATCTTTCACATTAGTATTTCAGGTACATATCAACATTGAATCATAGGAATACCCACCACCAAATTTGTCCTCCCCCTTTCCTCGTTCCCTTTCTACAACCCATATCCCCCACAATCCCACTCCCCCCCCCTCAGGCTGCTAGATTAGATAGTTCCCTCTCTGTCCAGCTTACTATCAGTGATCATACATCTGTTTATTCCTGGTGCCCTCCCTTGTTTCTCCCTCTACCTGAGAGTCTAACCTAGATAAATCGATTTATGTGACTTTCTTTGAAGGAAAGAAAGACAATAGAATGGGGTAAAGACTACACACACACACACACACACACACACACACACACACACACACACAAAAGAAGTAGAAAAATAAAAATAATAAAAAATAAAAAATAATTTAAAAAATATGCTGAAAATGGGTGGAGTCCTTTTAGTGGCTATTTGCCTCAGTTTGTGAAAGGACATGAAAAGATTGTATTCTTTTTTTTAAATGTATTTACTGTATTCTTAATTTTGAAGCAAATTCACATGTATTAATGTAATTCATATATAATTTAAATCTAGATTATATTTTATCTATAACTTTCTAGATCGGTAAAATATAAGTTCTTTCTGTCATAAATGCAGTCATTTATTTACTGACATAACTATTTACTGATAGTACTTACTATGTGCATGATACTGTCTATCAGTAGTGAACCAAATAAAATCATATTTTATAGATAGCATACGTGAAGAGGGCAAAACAGAACACTAACAACTCCACGTCCATGATGCATCAAGATTCAGAGATGGATGATGGATGTGCGATAGATTTGATAAGGTAGCCAGGAAGTTCTCTCTGAATGGGTCATAAGTCAGTCCTACAAATATTTATGTAAAAGCAGGCCAGGCAGAGAGAAGAGCAAGTGAAAAATCCTACTGTCAGAAAGATGTGGAGTAACCAGGGAGCAGTGAATCGTCCACTGTTGCTAGAGTACGGGAAAGGAGGTAAACACTGACTAAGAAGAAATTGTAGGGGACGCCAAGAGCTGAATCCTGTAAAGCCTCAAACCAGGATGAGAAACCTAGAACCAGATAAAAGGTCAAAGGGAAGCCATGCCTGGATTTTGAGTAAGGGGGAGTGGTGGTGCTTTGCTCTCATTTGCATTTCAAACGCCTTTCCCTAGGGAGGCTGAAACAGGAAGAGCATTTCAGAGGCTCTTTCATTTCCTTGTTGTTTTGAAAATTATATGTGTATTCCTCTTTAGCTATTTATTTTATTCCAAGCAGTTTTGTGACCTAAATCTGGATTATCCTCTGTCCTTCCCTCCACCCCTCAAGCCCCTATTTTTAAGAAGCGAAATTTTCCTTTGTAGGCATGTTCAATCATTTTCTATCTTAATTATAAAGGCATATTATTTTAAATATCTTATAAGGCAATATTCTTTGATCTCTGAAGAGGAGTATAAAGATATAAAGTCTTTTAAAGATTTAAAGTCTATAAAGTTTATAATGATATAAAGATTATAAAGATATAAGGAATATAAACTTCCCATTTTTAAAAGAATATAGAACAGTTTATTGGAAGGGAGAAATTTAGCATAGGACTAAGCTCTAGTCTTCCCATTTTTATAGATTTTGTTTTGTTTTGTTTTGTTTTGGGTCACACCCGGCAGTGCTCAGGGGTTACTCCTGGCTCCATACTCAGAAATTGCTCCTGGCTGGCACAGGGGACCATATGGGGCACCGGGATTCGAACCGATGACCTTTTGCATGAAAGGCAAACGCCTTACTTCCATGCTATCTCCTGGGCCCCATTTTTATAGATTTAAAAAGTAGTTATTTCTTATATTTGACTATAGTCTTACATTTTAAAAGTGTCTTTATTAGGGACTGGAGTGGTGGCAAAAGTGGTAAGGCTAGCTGGCGCTAGCCTAGGACGGACTGCAGTTCGATCCCCCTGCATCCCATATGATCCCCCTAAGTCAGGAGCGATTTCTGAGTACATAGCCAGGAGTAATCCCTGAGCGTCAATGGGTGTGGCCTAAAAACAAAACAAAAGTGTATTTAAAGATAATTTTTTGTCGTTGTTAATTTTGCTGTTGTTAAGTTTTTCTCAAGAAAATATAATATTAAACATGAACTCATATTTAATGAGTTCTGACTACAAAACATTTGAATGAATAATATAAAGTTGTGTATAGTTTGTTGATATTGGCGTTGTTAGTGCTTTAGTATGTCTGATAATAATCTTACGCCAGGTCCAGCATTTTATCTGGCAAATGTCAATCTTGGTCATCTATTGTAGATGAGAAACATGTAGAATTCATAAGTGTACTAAGTATATTTAAGTGTTATTTTTAACTTTAAAATAATAAATTAGTTACTTATTTGGAAGGAATAGTATATAATATGTAATGAGAAATAATGTGAGTTCCAAAGAAATTATGATTTAATTTTCTTAAGAAAGAAGACTGACAGTTTATAAAATGCTTAAGTAGCATGTGTTAAAAATAAATCAAATTCTAATATACACTGTGTATAATATGTAGTCATAAAAATTTAAATAGTGAAAATATTGTCAAGCTTCAAATAATGCATTATGATAATTCTTGTGTTTGTTATAGTCAAGAGATTACTGGTTTTATTAAAATGATGTTTCTTCTTAGAACCCACTTAAAATACCCATTTAAAAATCAGATTGTGTTCTTGTGGTGACCACTTACATTCTCTCAAAAAAAGTGCACATTTGACTATACAGCTAAAAAACTTTCTGAGATGAAGCCTAGGGCAGTATTATTTTGCACAGCCATACTTAAGAATAGAAATGCAGACATTTTAATTAGAATAAAAAGAATAGCATCATTAGAAAATAACTCTAGCATAAAAAAATACATGAGAAAACATTCAGTGTGTCTTAATGCATATTGCTCTATATATTTATCTAAAATCTATAAACTGAGCTTGTTTTACGATGAAAGTACAAGTACATTAATCCCTCATTTGTATTGTCTCTGTATCTAAATATTATACATACATTATTATAAACAATATACAAATTTTCTCAACATAATTATTAGCAATGTGAACCTTTCTATATTCTAAGCAGTAGATTTCTCTGCTAGCTAGTAAAAAAATAAATGGAAAGAAATTTCCCCCATGTTCTGAAACTATCCTTAATTAAATATTTAGAGAAAAGGAAAGTAGTAAAGAAATAGAGAAAAGTAGAGAAAAGAAAAATTATAAAAAAGGGTAGCAATGAAATGCAAGCATTTCTAAGCATCATTCTGCATAATATCATAAAAACTGTATAATAAATGCAATATTTTTTGAAAATCATATAAATTATATACTAGTTTCTATATTTTAAAAGTTAGGAGTCAGAGTAATAGCACAACAGATAGGGCATTTGCCTTGCACGCATCTGACCTTGATTCAATTCCTAGCATTCCCTATGTTCTCACATGCTAGCTAGGAGTAATTTCTTAGAGTCAAGAGTAACCCTTGAGGACTACTGGGTGTGGCTCAAAAAGTTAAAAAAAAAAGGTGGGGGATAAAATGGGAAAAAAAAGTTAAAATATTTTAAAATATTAAAATTATGAGGACAATACCAGTTATCTTTAAACCAGAATACACACAAGAGTTATATACTACAAAAAATAAATAAAATGCAGAATAAACAGGAAAATGTTAAGAATAAAAAAAAAAAAGAGCACCTTTTTATGCATGTATTAGATGTTTCCTAAATAGCAGTTCAGGCTACTTTGTTTTGCAAATAATCATTTTCAATTATTTTGAGTCAAAGCTTATTTGTAGTTGATCAACTCATGGAAAATCAATGACACTTGATGACTAGTCTAAAATGAACTAGGTCAATTTAGCTCAATAAAAATGAAAAATGAACCCTCCAAGTGAAAAGGAAGCAACAAAATCTGCTCTGAAACAAATCACACATGAAATTGTTTTCTTTTGTTTTCCACTTATATCCTTAGAGAACTTCTTGAAGTAGATATTGTTACAAGTTGGAAGTCCATACTATACAGATGACTCAGTATTTTTCAATGCTATTTGCAGAATTCAATTTTAACTCAGGTCTAAAATTGAATCCATGGGCATTCCTTCTGTACAGTCAGTGTGTTGTGGTCCTTATACAAGGTCCAAGACTCATATTTGTTGGTCAAACTTGTGGAAATGTGACATAGGACATGCTGGTGAGAATATCTAAGACAAGAGATGATGAAAGAACAGGCAACCTAGTCAAAAGATCATCAATCAGGCCTCAGAAAGATGCACTCTCAGATATATAAGTTGAAGTTTTGCACAGTTAGAAATTGCTAATTTGGGAGCCTGAGTAATAGCGCAGAGGCAGCTGATCCAGGATGGACCTTGGTTTGATCCCCGGGTTCCCATATGGTCCCTAAGCTAAGACCAATTTCTGAGCACAGAGCCAGGAGTAACACCTGAGCATCAACTGGGTGTGGCTCAAAAACCAAAACCAAAAAAATAAATAAATAAAATTGCTGATTTGTTGAGTCAAAGGACACTAAGAAAATATTGGCCAATCCAAAAAAAAAAAAAATCAGTAGATACTGAACTACTTTGTATAACTGTTAACTAGACAGAGAGCACTGCACTCAGGAGCAAGGCAAGAAAGAACATATTTTTTAGTAGCAACTTTAGCAGAGAAGGAACTACTGAGACCGTGAAGATGGTAGGAAGCAGAAGATGTTCTGAGAAGATAAAAATAATTGATACTAATATAAGAAAACAAAGTGTCTGAATTTCATTTATTTAGTTTTTAAACTTTAACACCATGATTTACAAATTTCTTCATAATAAAATTATTTCAATGTTCCAACCCATTCTCATCACCAGTGTGAATTTCTTCCATCATTGTCCCCAGTTTCCCAATTCCCCCCAAGGCTGCCCCCTTGGTAGGCTTAAAATAATGTATTTTAGGGGCTAGAGTGGTAGTGCAAGCAGTCAGGCATTTGCCTTGTATGCACTGACCTAGGAAGGACTGCGATTCGACCCTCCGTTGTTACATATGGTCCCCCAAGTCAGGAGTAAATTCTGAACCTATAGCTAGAAGTAACCCCTGAGCTTCATGGGTGTGGCCCAAATGCAAAACAAAAAAAACTAACAAACAAAAATAATTATTTTATATTGCTTATTATAAGAATGGCAAATGAAATTATCAAAAGCCATATCAAAAAGTAAAAGAAAAATTTGAACAATTATTATATCTAGGGGTTATTAGTTATTGTGTGAATATTTACTAAGCTGTTGCTAGTTAAGTGTTCTTTTTGGTTGTTTATTGAGCTTAGTTGGCTTCGATACTACTTTTTGACCTAATTTTCTATGCTCCTACTTGATTGTTAGTATTGCTGAGTTTGGAGATATTGAACAGTCATCTATGTAGTTGTATGCTTCAGAAATTACAGAATTGGTATGACTCATGGCTCAATCCCCTTTTCTAATACACCCCAATGTTTTCAACATAAATACTGGTGTATGCATGAATTGCATTGACTTGGGTTGGCATCTCCCCTTAGATTAGTTGCGAAGTTGTGAAGCTGGCCCATTGTTTCATTGTTTGGATTTTAAAGCTGATTATAGTAACATTATAATGTTGAATCAGCTTGTCCTTTCACAGTCTACATCCAAGAGATTCAGCAGCTAGACATTGAAAGCTTCCAAACCAAATCCTCAAAACCTAATTTGTTTCCAGGTTTTTCCAAATGCCTGGTTTGACTATTAGAAGTCCCTATACTCTAAGTTTAATGAGGATACATATATTTTACTTTATAAATGAAACTTTAGGAGGAAAGAAATATGTTTTTATTTCATGTGTACTATATCATTGGACATGTAGAAAAGAAATGAATTAAAGAAAGAAGATGAAAACAATAGATCCTCAGGAATTTTACTCTTCAACAGAGTAAAATAGTGGCTTTCAATATTTGTATACCTCTCCAGGACCATACTGCAACATAGACAGGCAGTTGAAAAGCAGTGGAGTAGAAGACTTTGAAGTTCTCATAACTCAAGTCACCATGGAAACCACCTGTTGAAAGTCCTCAAACTTCTAATTCAAGTACAAGATTCTTTGTGAAACCTTCTAGACACTCCAGTTAAAAGTGCTTATTCCTTCCTCAAATTCTCAAAACACTTTATTCATGACACCAAATCCCAAATCTTGTGACACTATTTAATGGATATATATATTTGCATATATATACATATATATATAATTTCATCATGACCTCTATTACCAACTGAAATGATAGCCTATTTGGGTATTTTATGTTTTACCAAGTACCTAGTAAAATATAGGTACCCAGATATATCTGTGAGATTAGATTGAATTAAGTGAGATCTCTGATAACTCAAAATGTTTGTGACTAGAAGAAAAAGAAATGGAAGGAAAGAAGGAAGGAAGGAAGGAAGGAAGGAAGGAAGGAAGGAAGGAAGGAAGGAAGGAAGGAAGGAAGGAAGGAAGGAGGGAAGGAAGGAAGGAAGGAGGGAAGGAAGGAAGGAAGAAAGGAAGGAGGAAGGAAGGAAGGAGGGAAGGAAGGAATAGAGGAGAAAGGGAGGGATGAGAGAGTAAAGAAAGGAAGAAGCAAGGAAGGAAGAAGGAAGGAAGGAAAGAGGGTTGAAGGAGAGGCAGTAATATCCCTAACCCTCTTATTCTTTTTTTATAATAATTTTTATTTTGACCAAAGTGGATTACATATCTTTCACAGTAATATTTTAAGTACATATTGATATTGAATCAGGCGAGTTCCCACCATCCCAATTTTTGCATGCAAAGCAAGCTCTTGTTGACAATAATATTTTAGACACATGTTAACTTAATATCAGGGGAATTCCCATCACCGAATTGTTCTCCGTTCCCATTCTACCTCCCATATCTTCCTCCCTCACCCTCGGGACTGCAAGAATACGTGGTCTCCTCTGTGCCTAACTTGCTACTTAGTGGTCTTACACCTGTTTGATCTTGATAGCTCCCTTATTTCCTCCTGTAACTGGGAGTCGGGACTAGATAGATCAAGTTACATGGCTTTGTTTGAAGAAGAGAAAAGTAATACCCTGTGGTAAAAATCAAAAACTCCGAAAATGGGCAGAGTCTTTCTAGAGGCTCTCATCATCGGTTTGAGAGACAAAGGGGAAAAAGTTGAATGATTCCAACAGTACAAAAAGAAGTATCAAAATAAAAGAAAATATCCAGTGAGCACTCCAACAATAAAGGTAAGCACCACATAAGAGCCATGATCTTGAGATAAAACATGGCAGAGCACATAAAGAAAAGAAAGGAAGAAAATAAATATATAAATATAAATGGAGACAGCTTCAATAACCGCTCCAAAACAAATAAATAGACAAAAACTAGATAGATAAATAAAAAAGGAGAAAGATTGTTTTGTGCGTTTTTTTTTCCCTCCTGCACAGGCACAGTAAATATTGGAGTCATTAGAAAATGAATTTCCTTCGCCTAAGAGATACAGGGTTTATCCACCTTTGGAGTATATTGTCATGGGATTAACTATAGACTCTGTACAGGTTCATTTACTCTCCCCTTGGTACTTTTGTGCTGTTTGGGAGACTCCTGCTCTGTCCTGGGTGATAAAATCAGACCTCTGTATCTAAAGATCTCGGTATCTACACAAGTCAAGGAGTGGTACTTATGATGAAGTCTTTCTTTGTGGTTCTAGAAGTTCTGCTCCCTCAGTGTCATTTTAATCCGTCTTCTGTGGTTGGTGGTCTTGGTCATTGCGTTGATCCTAGGATGTTTCCAGAAGACCCATTCTGTTGCAATTGTCTCAGACAGACCTTTGGAACTGGAGATCATGGTTATTGTGCAGGCTATAGCTCAAACTCTGGACTAGAGCTTTTTTATTGGTCCCAGGATACATATAGTCCTGTCATGGTTCTATCAGCCAGTCATCTGTAGATCGCAATCTTGACTTTTGGACAGACCAAAGGGTGACAAGTCTTCTGATTTTGTCTTATCGTTAACTGGTGGAGTAGGATAATCTGCTCTTAGGTCAAGTTGTTCCCATTTTCCTCTTTGTCAGGATATCATATTAGAGATGGCACTTGATGGTGTCCCAGAAGTATTAAGGATGTCCCAAACGGGATTTGTTTCCTGTAGCTGTTGTGAAGAACTATGTCATTTCTATGACTGGGATCCAGGGTTCAAGGCTGGACGGATGATATCTAATCACGTGGGGTCTAAGTTGATAACCCTCTTATTCTTTAAGAAGAGGACCTTCATCCCTGGAGTCTGTGGTAAGGAGGCATGCACACACATAAATTTTTAGAAAATCTGAAGCAGTCTTGTTATAATGAAAAATGTTCAATCAGTTCTACTTAGATTATTTCATCCATTCCCCACATTTTCAAAATCTCTCATGACCATGTCTGGCCAACTACTCAGTCATACATCCCTGTTTCAGTGCAATCAAAATTCACCAACATTTTGCTGAAAATCAGCGTTGAACATTGGCTGGAGCTGTAAACTAAAATGCCACCATGTGTTTGTGAGTTTAACATTTAGTGGGCAAGCAAATAAGATGAAAAGAGAGATGATTTATTTTATCTAATAAAATGCTTGAAAGTGATTGTTACACAGACATAAGCTCAATCTTTGATAGATACATAGAAATATTATCTTTTTCTTCTGGATTTCCTCCATGCACATATATATTTTTCATGCACATATATTTTGACTAAAATACTTGAAATAATTATCAAATTATAAATCAATGCAAAAATTATTTACCAAACCTGGTAAATTTATTTTAAAGCAAAAATTTAGCTGAAATAGTTTTGTTTTTAATTTTATTTTGAAATTTGAAAACTGATACCTAAAACTATAGCACCTAGTTTTTTGTTGTTAATTTTTATTGTTGTTTGGGGCTACACAAAGCAGTGTTCAGGGCTTGCTCCTGTCTCTGCACTTAGGGATTATACCTGGCAATGATCAAGAACTATATGGGATGCGAGGGATCAGGTTTAACTGCATGCAAGACAAGAAATCCTTCATTGTACCATTGCTCCAGGCCTCCTACTACATGTTTGAACAAATATACTTGCCATGTTTTGATATTTTAAGAAATATGGCATAATAGATCATTCAGATAAGTTTTCTTTCTTTTTTTTCAGTTTTCTTTCTGTAAGCCATTTCTACACTCATTTCAGAATTTAAGTATGGCATAGGTATGAAAATGTTGTTTATCATTAAATAAGTTACTATAATACTTATTGAAAGTTATTTTAAGCAAATTTAAATAAAAGTGATCTTAAACTTAGGAAACATAAAATCAACTAAATGCAATCTTACAGAGAGATCATTTGATACAAATTTTAATTATGAATGGAATTAGTTCATGCCAGAATCATTTAATCAATATTTTGTTTTTCTATTCATTGTGACAGCATAATATTTGAGGACATTAGACAAAGAAAAAATAAAATTTACAAGAACACTAAGAATTAATTACATGAAGAAATATTATAAGTATACAAATGTCACCTTATTCTCCTGTGAAAATTAATTGAAATCTGTTGGATGTTTTTTGTTACTTTTTATACCTATGCTCTTACTATTCATACCTTCACTATTAAAAAGACAAAGACTAAAAGAAATCATAGTGGATAACACACTGACACTATAGGAACTTTGCTAAATTACACTACTTACTTCTTAGTGTACTTATCCTGAGTATATTTATAAGAAAACAAACACAAGTAAAACAAATTAAAACACAAACAAATACAAATTAAAACCATCTAGCTAATGTTACAGACAAATATTCCTAAACTAGCTATTTGCCACTATGCATTGTTACTTGTAGACTGTTACCTCTCACATGGATAAAATCTAAAAGTACGATGTTCAAAAGAAGTACTATGGAAAATCCAAGCTAATGATTTTCATACATATTTACTCCAAAATGTCCTTTGTCAAATAAAAGTACACCAGTGGGCCAGTTTTGTGAGACATAAGCATGAATCCAGCTTGTTGGCTGATGTGGGTGTGGAAAAATTGCTGTTTGGGCAGAAGGAAAGTGCTAAAATGCTAGACAGAATCGTGACAGGCTGAAGTGAGTGGGCATTGAGTCTTTCACATCTTTCAGATGTGACTTTTCTTTTACTCATTTTATTATACTCTCCTTTCCCTTATAATATTTTATTTTAGGATTTTCATGTGATTTTTATAGATGGTTTTTTTTTTGCTTTAAGATTCTTTCAAAAATGTATATGAATAAGAAAAGGTGTTTAACTTTTGTTATGATTTAGATGTAGCACCTTCAAGAAAGGAAGAAAATAATTCTAGTAAAAATGCATCATGGTACATGAAGATGATCCATCCATTGAACTTGCATCAAGTAATCATCATAGTAAAAAGAAAGGTGGGAAAGCTCACTGCTTTGGAGGCAGGTTTCTTTATTTGCTTATTGAAGCAGTGGGAGTGAGTAATTACAATCACTGTGGTTGATTTGAATCAATCCTTGTATTAGGAAGGACAGACATGAACACATGGAATAATTCCCCTTAAAATATTGTTAAGAGTGTTTGATTTACATGACATCTCCACCCTGGGAGAAAAATCATAGCATTGTCCCAATAACAGAGAAATCAAAATAAAGAATGAGAAAAGAAGCTTCAGTGAACCACCCCCATCCCCCACTACTACCCCTATCACACACCCCCACTTCTCATCCAGCTCTCCTCCCCACACACAGCTACCTTCTGACTCTTATTGCTCTTCCAATGAGTCCAATTTGCTCCACAACTCAGGGCAGGAAGAAAGGAGCAAAGGGCTGAGCAGGAAGGACATGGTGGTGACATTTCTTGCTTTCGTACTTTTATGTACGTATTAAGCTGCTAAATCTAATTGACTCTTCTTTTTTTTTTTTTTTTTTTTTTTTTTTTTTTTTTTTGACATGAATACCTTTCTCCTGGGCTTTTCCTTGCTACTCCCTATAGGTACAGCAATGGGTTGTAATGTCTTTCCCTGACTGCTCTCCACTGCAATCTTAAGCTTCTAAAAAACTCCTTTCATCCTAGCAACCTTCTTGTCACCCTGTGTTCAAAAAGCTTTCAGGTCTCTATGGTCTGGAACTGAGACCCTTTCCAATCTCTCTAAATTCTGTCACTTTTAGTGGAAACATTTCGTTCTTTTCTTTGTTTTGTTTTGTTTGTATTTTCGGGCCACACTCAGTAACCCTCAGAAATCGCCCCTGGCTTGGGAGACCATATAGGATGCCGGGGAATCTAACCTAGGTTAGTGAGGGCAAGGCAGATGCCTTACCACTTGCGCCACCTCTCTAGCCCCGGAAACAGTTCATTCTAATCCCACTCATTTACTGGTGACCCCTCCAAGACCCACTGTGCTGTCTCTTTCTGTAATTTTACCCATGTCATTCTCTTCAAAATTATTAGTTTTCTCTCTAGGGTCTTTCATTTTGGTTTCAGGATAAGGTCTGCCCAGAACTTATCATGGTTGTCAAAGTCAGTCTTCTGTAGCTAGTGATTTTGGTTTTTGCACAAAGCAAAGGATGACATGTTCCCTGATTGCATCATACAGTTAGGTGATGAGATAGGGCAACCCTCTCTTAGATCAATAAAGAAACCCATTGAATGTCTCTTACAAATCTAGTTTTAAGACTATAAATTCCCTAAGAAATTGCCTGTTCTTAAAGTTATTAAAGTTCAAACCTAGATGAAAATCTACCTGGATATAGTATTTTTGGTTGTGTTCATTTTTTTGAGTTTTTGTATCAAATTTCTTCCTTATGTTCTGGGACACAGAGTCTCATTTTATAAGTCTGCTGTGAATATTATTTAAGTTATGTTATGTGAATATATGTAGAAACTGTTTATAATAGTTTGTCTCTGTCTTTACTTTTGGAGAACAATGTGTCTCAAGAATTTTCCTGGTTGATTCCATGTTTTGCTGGGACCCTTAACTATTTGTTCTACATACAATTCACTTCCTCTTCTTCAGAGACTCCCGTGATTCCTATATTCATCCCATAATGTGCTTTTCATTCCTTTCAGCTTTTTTTTTTCATTTTTTGTTTTTTTCTTGAGCTTTTCTCCTCACCTGGAGCTCCTTGATGTTATTCTGCTGCTCAGACCTTCTATTGAGTCTTTTTTATTATCATACTCTCCATTTCTGATTGTAGAGTTTTCATTTCAGCTATTAAACCTTTTTGTGCTTTGCTAGTGACCTGCGCCAGCGTTTCTTTGAACTCATTGAACATCCTCAGTGTGATGTGACACTAGTCAATCTTCAGGGATTTTACAAATCTGGTGCTGTTTGTTACCTCCATGTCATAGTTCCCATTCCTCAAACTTACTGGGTTTCCATATATCTCACTCTTTTTTGGGTTTGTTATGCTCCTGCTGTGCTGAAGTTGAAACCTTAGTAATTTTCCCTACTGGACACCTCTGACAGAGTATTAGGCTGGGGATTGATCTTCTATTTCCCTGACTGTTTTAATTAAGTGAAAGGAAGTATAATTGTGAGAAATGTGAAAGTTGAGGAGTAGAGCTTGAAGAGTGAATGAATAAGAGGTTCTGAAGATGTGAAGTTAGCTCATATCTTCCTGGAGCTAAGTCAGAAGGAAAGGGAATTCATTTTGAGTTCTAGAAAGACCTTAGATATGTCAATGAGGATATTTCTATTACCTAGAATAGTAAGGATGCAGAAAGAGGTTCAGAAGATGTGGATTTGGGGCCATTGATACCTTTGTTATGTAGTATTATATCAACATAGCAGCAACTGATACCCATCATTTTAAATGTGTTTTCTATCTTGTTCTTTAAATCTCATGAATATTATGGAAGGTTCATGTGAATGTCCCTTGACAGTATCTTCTTTTTCTCTTTGCTTTACTTGATGAGTCAGTTCAGCTGAGTCCTGCCTTTGATGCTAATGTTCTTTAACCCATGTATGTAATCACCCATGCTGTTTACATGATACCATTTGCCCATAGAATGTGGAGAAAGCCTTTCAACACATATCACCAAATAGTGTGTAATAATAAGAATATAATTAAGTTCCAAACAATGAAATGAAGTGGAGAGAGAGATAATGTAGCTGAAGCCAGAGTGGTTGAGATGTCTTATTTCCCTTGTAAAAAAAAATCGTAAGTTGCTGTAAATGTGATTTTCAAACCCAACTCCAGACAGGCAGCCATTGTAATTTCTCATAGTCAACCTAATACCCATAGAAAAATGTAAAGTCACCTAGATAAGCTCAAGTGAGAAATTTGATAACATTAATTGTAGTATGCAACAGTTATACACCAGAATAAACTGCAGCATGTTTGGATAATAATCATTACTAGATCTTAAACCAAACCTTTCACTCCAAATCTCAGAGCAAAATTCCCTGGTTTGGGAACAAACAAAAGAAATGTTTAAATATTTGACAGAAAGTGTTTATATCTGTCCAGCAATTAAAGCATTAAGCCAAAATAATGTTGACTCTATTTATTATGAGTTATTTATTAGAGGTAATTATATATTTCTATGTTAAGTACTTTATATACACTATTCATTTAATCCCTATAATTCTGAGATAAATCTTAATTTTCTCTGAATTTGGGGAATTGAGTTCAAAATACAATATGATGCAGTTAATAATAAGCAAACTTTAAATAAACATTAATCTACCTATCATCTTCCACAGCTATCTTTATTCTATAGACTTGATTTTGGAAGAAAGCTGTTGGTCTCTTTTCCAGAAATTATTTCTCCTGCTCAAAACAATAGGGAACTGTTTTCTCAATGCTTGACTATGATCTAGGGAAAGGTTTTCTCAGTGTTCCTTTCTTGAGACAGCATATGACTATTGTCCTGGGTTGATTTTTTTTTTAATAAACAGTGAATCCAGTTCCTAGACTGTTTCATCTAATGGTCAACTTCTGGGGTTAAACAGCTTAGAAAGATACAATTAAAATGACATTTCATCTTTTTCCATGCGTAAGATAAATCAGTCATCACTGGAAATTCTTACTGAAATAATGAGCAATATCCAAAGTCATCATTTTTCTTCCTAAATTTCAAAAAAAAAGTGCTCTTCTTTTATTAAACATGGATATTGATCATAGAAAAGATTGTCACTTGCCTTGCATGTAGCAGACCCTTATTCAATTCCCAGTACCACATCTTCCCCTGAGCCCTAACATGTGTGATTCCCAGTCATAGACCAGGAGAAGCCCTGAGCATAGTACTACACTCAAAAAAATATTGGTCAGACACTCATGTGTCATCTGAGTAACAGTATGTTTATAGTGGTATAAACTTCCTTTCTCAAAAATTTCCCCACTATACACAGTGCAAGTATTCAAAAGTATTCAAAGCTTCTTTACCTCTCTCCCTTTCTCTCTCTCCTCTCCTCTTTTCCTCTCCTCTTTTTTCTTTCTTTCTTTCTTTCTTTCTTTCTTTCTTTCTTTCTTTCTTTCTTTCTTTCTTTCTTTCTTTCTTTCTTTCTTTCTTTCTTTCTCTCTCTTTCTTTCTCTCTCTCTTTCTTTCTTTCTTTCTTTCTTTCTTTCTTTCTTTCTTTCTTTCTTTCTTTCTTTCTTTCTTTCTTTCTTTCTTTCTCTCTCTCTCTCTCTCTCTCTCTCTCTCTCTCTCTCTCTCTCTCTCTCTCTCTCTCTCTCTCTCTCTCTCCCCCCCTTTTTGAACCACACTTGTTGATACTCAGACTTGGTGATACTCAGATACTCAGGGTTTACTCATGACTCTGCTCTCAAGATCACTCCTGATGGTGCTCAGACACCATATGGAGGTACCAGGGGTATACCCTGAGTTGAAGACATGCAAGACAATTGCTCTATCTACTCTGCTAAGCCCCAACCCTTGCACTTCCAAATCTTTTATCTCATTTCCCTTTCATAATTCATAGTAATTTCTGAATTGTAGGATTTTTTTTTTTTTTGGTTTTTGGGTCACACCCGGCCGTGCTCAGGGGTTACTCCTGGCTCCATGCTCAGAAATTGCTCCTGGCAGGCATGGAGGACCATATGGGGCACCAGGATTTGAACCAATGACCTTCTGCATGAAAGGCAAACGCCTTACCTCCATGCTATCTCCCGGGCCCCTGAATTGTAGGATTTTTAAACAGATAAATTATAACCAAATTCTGTCAAAAGAAGTAACATGAGAATTCATAAGTAACTGGACTTGCAGCATCAACAGCGTATTGAGTGGAAGATCTGCACTGTTTTGACTGTTATTAATATAATGCAGCTCATCCATTACCTCTGACAGAAAATCAGACAATAATTCTGACCTCATTTTCTGGTCAGGCCAGAGAGGTCTGCATAATAGCCCCCGAGATAGACACACTAAAGGGCAACAAACCAGGCAAGGTCCAAAACAATTCAGAAAGCCAACATATTGCAGGGTAGGTGGCTGCTTTAAAACTTATTAGGAATAATTTATTGTCAAAATTGTGAATGGACATTGACTCAAAGACGTTGATCGAGGATTTAAGTGTGGTCATGTTTAATAGATGAAAGAAAATCTAGTGAAATTAGAGGGCAGCCACAAACCAGACACATGAATAAGTAATTTTCTGCCTGGCCGTGTTTGCATCCTCTTAACACTCTGGAGGACTGATAAGGCGGTAGTCCGAAATACAGGGGAAAGGTGGACTTCACTCATTGCACAACATCCCTGGAAGTACCATTTTGAAAGTCAGGAAATTAAATTAACGTCAGATCTCAAAATATCCAGGAGATCATTACAAATAGTGGTGAGTGGTTCTGGACACTACCTTTGCTCCTATAATTTAATTTCTTCATTCCATCAGATAGTTGTGGGGATTTTTTAAATGATTAGAATTTCACTGCTTTTCACAGAGCTAAAGTTTTCAGTCAGTATTAATTTTGAGGGATTTTCATAGGGTAGTATTTCTACATAGCGACCCCTGAAATTATTATTTTCAAGAAGGGCTGATTCCTTTTTTTTTTTTCCTTTCTAGCCCAAAAGAAAAGAGATCAGTGTAATTGCAGTGTCAAAATGTCAAAAGATGGAGATAGGTTGATAAAAAAAAAAGAAGAAAGGAAAACACAAAAAAACTAGAGATATGCATGCAGTCCTCAGCCTTACAAATTCTTGGCTCACATAAAATACTTGTGACATGCTGTAATTAACTAGTTACTCCTCTCAGAATGAATAATAATGCAATTATTTGCCAAAGGAGATGAAGAAAGGATAGTTTCTGTTTTTAAAAAAATTCTCTTTTCATTGCTGTAGAGAGAAAACTGAATTAATTTATATAAGCTGCTAAAGAAGAGTGACCTACAATTTCACTGTTCGACTGTATGAAAATTCTGTCATCTTTTTATCAGAGCCTTGTATTTCTACTGGCTTAATGTAACAATCAACGTACAAGTCACTGCCATTTTCAAATGACGTTGCTTCTTAAAACCTGTTCCTGAGCACTATAAGATTAAAGTAGTATCCTGATTAGTGAAAATATTTCCTTTTCACAGTTGGACTTTGATACCATTCCCTTTGAGCAGACACAAATAGGAGGAAGGTGAACCTTAGTTCTTCAAGGAACTTCTCTTTCTTTAAATACTTTCTTTACCAAGTAGCAGATATTAGATAAGAGTTTATTGAAACATATCACAGATTCTTTCTATGCATAAGTGTCTACTACAATGATTCTTCTTGAGCTCCCTCCAGCTCCAGGAAGACATTTTATTCTCTCAGAATTCACTCAACCAGTATTTATTGAAGATGTGCACTGAGTTATATGCCAGCAATTCAAAGATTTAAGCAAAAATAATGTTGCCCTTGAGAATTTTGCAGAAAACTAAAGCTATAAAATAGTAAGTAATAGCATTAACAATGAAGTCAAAGCTACTACAAGGACATACACTTCTACATACATATATACAAATAAATTCACTCATTTAAATACACATACAAT
>PVKC010014760.1:0-21963 GCA_004027635.1 Crocidura indochinensis | reverse complement strand
GCTTTTTGGGCCACACCCGTGACACTCAGGGATTATTCCTGGCTCATGGCTAGGTACTCAGAAATTGCTCCTAGCTTGGACGAACATATGAGACACCTGGGAACGAACCGCAGTTGCTCTTAGACTAACACGCGCAGGGCAAATACCCTACCGCTTGAGCCACTGCTCTGGTCCCTAACTTGTGCTTCTTACCGATAATATTAGCCATTTCTTCAGAAGACTATTTGACATAAATTTAGTGGACAATATTCTCAAGGCTCAGAGAGACTATATAGGGCTTAAGACACAGGCCTTGCATAGGACTTACCCTGGTTTAACCCTCAGAACCATAATAATACTTCAAACAACACCAAAGTGATTCATGACAGATAAGGAGTAAATAACATGTAAAATAGAAATAAGATGTAAAATAGATGAGATTGCCAGGTATGCACAAACATCGCCCAAAAGAATTTATACCTTTTTACATCTTTCAATGTAAAAAAGTTAATTATTTACTATTTATTTTCTTTTGGGCCGGACTTGCCATGCTCACGTGTTACTGTGATTTTCTACTCAGAAAACACTTCTGGAACTGCTAAGGGAGTCATAGGGGATGCCTGGGATCGAATTCAGGAGTGCCACATGCACGATTAGCACTGTACTATCACGTTAGCCCACATTTACTGTGTTTGAGAATATATATATATATATATATATATATATATATATATGTATATACTGAATTAATGAATATAAAGATTTCTGGGATTCTGAATGTGTTTGACTCTGGATTAATATGAAGTGTAAGAACAAGAAGATAAATAACAATAAAAAGTTCAATTTTAGTTTCTTAATTCATTTTTGGGAGCAGTCTGCTATTGTGTGGTGAGTTATTTATAAATTTTATGATATTAACTTCATGGAACCAGTTTGATTTTTTCCAGTTGTATTAAACTGTTTTAGGTATTACCAGAATAATTCTCAGAATGAGTTCATAAGCAACTATGACTGATCCAAACAAGATCTTTTAGTGTGAGTCCTTCTTTGATATTAGATTTAGATTAGTTCCTGAGAATTAATTGAGAGGATTTTCTAGTCTGGTCAGTGAGATTAGTCGATTGGGATGGCCCTATCATTTTCTGAAATGTTTTTTCCTCCACCATTTAATAGTTTCCTTTCCTGGATGTGGAAGACTAATAAATACTTAAAGCATTTAAAGTATAAAGACTTAATAAGGGGGCAGGGCGGTGGCGCTGGAGTTAAGGTGCCTGCCTTGCCTGTGCTAGCCTAGGACAGACCGCGGTTCGATCCCCGGTTCCCCATATGGTCCCCCAAGCCAGGAGCGACTTCTGAGCGCATAGCCAGGTGTAACCCCTGAGTGTCACCGGGTGTGGCCCAAAACCAAAAACCAAAAAAAAAAAAAAAAAAAGACTTAATAAATACTCAAGTATACTTAAAACAACAGTGTTTATGTATTCAATTTCCTGTCTTTGCAACTCTCTCTTTAGTAACTTGTAACAGAAGTTTTAAATCATTTTGTCTCCCAAGAGTGTGAAGCATTCACTGCACACAACAACTGTGTGGTTGTTCCAGGGACCTACATCCTGGTAAAACTCAAGGAAATGACATTGAGAGCTCTGTCTCACACACCTCTCCTCTGAGTGATGACCGCTCCCATTGAAGTGTTGTTCAGTGTCCTAGAAATAAAACTTAAAGGGAGTTTTTAGGTACACATACCTGTTGGTACTTACATTTTATTATAAATATTGATAGACTATTTGAAAGTTACATAAATTCTTCTCCATAAGTGACATATTTGCTGACCATATTGTAATAATTTTATATATAGAATTATCTCTAGACAATGAACATTTTGGAGATGGGTGGGTTGGAGAGTTTGGGCCCAAACTGGCTATGTTCATGGCTCTGCACTCAGGTTTTACTCCTAGAGGTACTTCGAGGAACAAATGTAGTACCAGGGATAAAACCATTATTGATATTGTGCAAAGCAGGTATCTCTATACTATTTATTATTTATGAACCTACATAACAAACTTATTAAAAATAGCTCACTGAGTTTCAGAAGGTATCCTAACTTTTCTTAAATTATTGGTAGAATTTCTAAGCAAAACCTCTATGACCTCATTTTTTTTATTCCAGGGCTTCATAGAGTTATTTTCAAATATAATAAACTTTTGCATTTTGAACCAGTTTTTATATATACTAAGTTGAATTTAGCAAAAGTGCAACTCTACATAAAACAAACTGGTGATGTGTGCCTTCTTATGAGAGATAGTTTTCTCTCAAGTACCACTTTTGTTATCTGTTGTTTCTCTTTGATCCAGTGTATACATTCAATAATCAGAGGTTAATTCAACAGAAGAACATCTGGAAGCCAAGGACTAATATATGTTTCAATCCTAGGATTATTCTATTTTAATATAATCCTTATCAAGTTGGAACTGAAAACAAACATAATAGCCAGGCAATCTCATTGAGAATAAAAATCTGAAATTAGGTGAGAATTAAGGTTGATATGGAGTCTCTCCTAATCTCAAAAAATATTTTTATCCTCATTCAGATTTCACCATTTGTAACATAAAGAAATGAATAAACATGAAAACTTATTTTTTGTTTGTTTTTTTTTTGTATTTTGGGGGACCACACCCAGCAGTGCTTAGGGGTTACTCCTGCTTCTGGGCTCAGATGTCTCTCTCTTGGCTCGGGGGACCATTTGGGATGCCAAGATTGAACCCATGTCCATGAAGTTTTTTATCTTTTAATTTTTCGATACTTATGTAAAACTTCTTGGTGTTAGAAGGAAATAAACCTTTTATTATATAAAGAAGGAGATCGAAGGGTAGCAAGTTTTAGAAGACTAAAATGTGATATACTTTGTGTCTCCTTTCATTGAAATTTTTTATGTGTAATAATAGACAAGGTATTTCATGCATTCTGCAGTGTGTTGAAAAAAATCTGACCTTATTCATCTGTATTAGGTTCAATAGGAAGCATTCCATGACCACTTTGTAAGCAAAACATATTCTTTCACTATCGTAGATTTTCATAAGCTTATTCAAAATTAATAGGACAAAATTATGGAGAAATAATAAATGTATCTATTTCACAGAGATATTTTAAAATTTATGATATGAGCATAGTGCAAGAGCTCATTTTTCTACTTTAAAGTATGAATAAACATGATTTTATTGAGATGTATTGATTAACAGTATTATAATATTAAGTTACCTAAAATCACACCCACTATCAAAAATTTTCTCTCTACTGAAATTTAAGGGTTCTTTTCTTCTTTATGTGTTGGGATGCTATATCTTCCACATATTGAAATGATATGTTGTTTATTCTAGTCCATTTACTTATTTCATTTAGCCAAATTCCATTAATAATATATCCAGTAGTCACAAATTATAATATTTTATCATTTTATATATGAGTCAAATTTCACTGTGTATAAGTAGCACATGTTCTTTGTCCATCAATAGTTTTATTTTTTTCTTTCTCTTCCTTTTTTAAGTTTATTTTATTATAAATATTTAAGCACCATGATTACAAGCATGTTTGTAGTTGGGCTTCAGTTATAAACAGAATATACCCTTTCACCAGTGCAACATTCCCACCGCCAATGCACCCCCTCATCCCCACCATGCCTGTATTTGAGATAAGGATTCTACTTCTCTCATTCTTTAACATTGTCATACTAGCTGTTAGTGTAGTTATTTCCCTAACAGCGTTCACCACTCTTTATAGTGAGCTTCAAATTGTGAGTTGATCCTTCTGGCACTTCCATCTCTGAACTCTATTGTCTCTGGACCTTATTACAATAATGTCTGAATTTTCTTAACACCAAAGATGACTGAGAATATTCTGCATCTATCTCTCTCCCTCTGACTTATTTCACTCAATATAATATATTTTATGTACATCCATGTATAGGAAAATTCATGATTTCATCTTCCTGGTGGCTGCATAATATTCCATTGTGTTATGTACCATAATTTCTTTAGCCATTCATCTGTTGAAGGACATCTTGGCTGTTTCCAGTGTCTGGCTATTGTAAATAGTGCTGCAATGGATATAGGTGTGAGAAAGGGGTTTTTGTATTATATTTTTGTGTTCCTAGGTTATATCCCTAGGAGTGAAATAACTGGATCATTTGGAATCTCAATTTTCATATGGAGGAATCTCCATATCGCTTTCCATAAAGGTTGGACAAGAAGGCACTCCCACCAGCAGTGAATAAGAATTTCTTTCTCTCCACATCCCCACCAACACTTATTGTTCTTGTTCTTTGTGATGTATGCCCCTTTCTGTGGTGTGAGATGGTACCTCATTGTCGTTTTGATTTGTATCTCCCTGATGATTAGTGATGAGGGCCTTTTTTTCATGTGTCTTTTCGCCATTTGTATTTCTTCTTTGAGGAACTGTCTGTTCATTCCGTCTCCCCATTTTTTGATGTGGCTACACTCTACGACATTGAGATAAAAGGCGACTTTAAGGAGAAAACAGTACTCTCCAAACAAGTGGAAGCAGAGATAAACAAATGGGACTATATTAAGCTGAGACGCTTCTGCACCTCAAAGGAAATAGTGCCTAAGGTACAAAAGCTACCCACAGAATGGGAGAAACTATTCACTAATACCCATCAAACAAGGAACTAATTTCCAAAATATACAAGCAACTGACAAAATTAATAAGAAAAAAACATAAATGGTTTGAAATAGCTTTCAGATTTTGGTGACTATAAGTATTTCTGAAATGTACAGTCATTTCATCTTTTTATATTAATAGCTATGTTCTTATTCCACAAATACCTTGATTTAGATAGAGTAGCTGGGTAATCTGGGAGTACTTTTTACAGTTTTTGAAAAATGGATTGATCTACCTAATTTATATTTTCACCAAGTGAATAATCGTTTATCTCCATATCCTGCTGATATTTTAATGTTTGTTGTTCATTGGTAATAACCTTTTGAGAAGAGGTAAATTTATATTTTGTTTTGTTTATTTGCAGTTTCTAATGATGAGATACAAAGGGTAGATTATCAATGTCTCTAGACAATTTATATGTCTTCTATGATGAAATATCTAGATATGTTTCTGTATTTTTAAAATTGTTTTGTTTCATGATGGATAGGAACCTAGAACCTAGAGACTCTATCCTAGATCCTGACCTACAGCCCGCGCAAATACCAAGATCGCTAGCTACAGTGGCCTGATTTTCTTGCACACAACCAAGAGGAAATTTTCCTGGCATCACAAAAAAGCCTTTGGGGGGGCCCGGGAGATAGCATGGAGGTAAGGCGTTTGCCTGTCATGCAAAAGGTCATCGGTTCGAATCCCGGTGCCCCATATGGTCCCCCGTGCCTGCCAGGAGCAATTTCTGAGCATGGAGCCAGGAGTAACCCCTGAGCACTGCCAGGTGTGACCCAAAAACCACAAAAAAAAAAAAAAAGAAAAGCCTTTGGGATTGAGTCATGAGTATATATGGAGCCAGGGGTTGATTCCATGATAGTATGCTTCAAGGATGGAGAAACCCTGAATCTCTTAGGCCAAGGGAATTCCCTTTCTTCCCCAATGCTTACTGTGCCTATGCAAAAAAAAAAATGTGGGGGGAACGTCAAACCCTATCACTACAGCACCCATACTTTTTCTTGTTTGGTTTTGATTTGTTAGTTTTTGACTTTATTTTCCTTCTCTTTTTTCTTCCACTTTTCTCTTTCTTTTTCATTCTTGTGGTTATTATTTAGAGATTTATTTTTATTTTTATTTGCCGGGTTCATTTTTCCTTTTTTTTCCATTTTTCTTTTCATTTTTTTTTTCTGTTTTTCTCTCTCTTCTTTCTTTTTTTGGTAGTTATCACCAAAATTTTTTTCTCCCTTTTTTCTTATCCTTTTTATCTCCAATGACAGTGGAATAGATGCTCAATCTACAACAAGCTTATAAGTAGAGACCGGTTGCAATAGCATTCTGGGGGGTAAAGGAGGGAGATATGGGATGCATACTGGGAACAGAGGCAGAGGGAGGACAGCACTGGTGGTGAGAATGCCCCTCATTCATTGTCACTATGTACCATAAATGATGCAGTGAAATATTTGCAATGTACTTTGATCACAATAAAAATTAAAAAAAATAAAATTGTGTTGTTTCTATGTAACATTGAGACTAAAGGCATCTTTAAGGAGGAAGCATTACTGTCCAAACAAGTGGCAGCAGAGATAAACAAACAGAACTTTATTAAATTAAGAAGGTTTTGTACCTCAAAGAAAATGATGACTAGGACATAAAGGTTACCCACAGAATGGAAGAAGCTAGTCACCTAATACCCACCAGATAAGGGGCTAGTATCTAAGATATACAAAGTAATTACAGAACTTAAAAAGAAAAATATATAGCCCCATCAAAACTAGGGAGGAAAAAATTTATCAGACAATTCTGCAAAGAAGAAAAAAAAAGGCCAAAGGACACATGAAAAAATTGCTCCACATCACTAATGATCAGGGAGATGCAAATCAAAACAATGAGGTCCCATCTCACACCACAGAGACTGGTATACATCATTAAGAATAAGACAATAAGTACTGGTGTAGTTGTGTAGAGAAAGGAACTTTCATTCACTGCTGGTGGGAATTTCATCTAGTCAAGCCTTTATTGAAAAAAATATGAAGATTCCTCAAGAAACTGGAAATTGAACTTCCATATGATCCAGCTATACCACTCCTAGGGATATACTCTAGGGCCTAGGGACACAAAAACACAATGCAAAAATGCCTTCCTCACCCCTATATTCACTGCAGCATTCTTTATAATAGCTAGAATCTGTACACAACCCAGATGCTCTTAACAGATGAATGGCTAAAGAAACTGTGGTACCTATACACAATGGAATACTATGCAGCTGTCAGCAGAGATGAAGTCATTAAATTTTCCTATACATGGATGGGCATAGAAATTATTATGCTGAGCTAAATGAATCAGAGGGAGAAAGATGAATAATAGTCTCTTTCATCTGTGGGATTTAATAAAAATCAAAGATATATTGTAATAATACACAGAGACAGTAGAGATTAGGACTAGAAGGATCAGGCCATTATATGAAGCTCACCAGAGAGGTTTGTTCAGTTAGAGAAATAAGTACATTGATAACTATCATGACAATAGTAGTAAGTGAGTGAAATATTGAATGCTTGTCTCTAAAACAGACTGTATAGGGAGGAGGGAAATAGGGGGCATTGGTGGTAGGAATGTTGCACTGGTGAAGGGGGTTGTTCCTTGTTATAACCGAAACCCACCTACAAACATGTTTATAATCATGGTACTTAAATAAATAACAATAAATTAAATAAATAAATAAAATAAAAAATTAAGTCTATATTTTTATATAAATTGATCTAATCCAGGTTGGGGTAAACTTGATAATTTTTAACTTTAACTTAAAATTAGGATGCAATGACAAATAGTAATAAATAAATAATATGAAGAATAATGTGTTGTTTTGTTGCAGTTACTACTGTTGTTGAACTGTGTAAAAAGTTCTATTTTGTGAAAATTTTATATATCAGCATATTGTCTTACAGTTATATTATTTCTATCCTTTTAATTTAAATTTAAAATTGTATTGATCTTAAAGTTCTTTTTTTTCTGTTGTTGACATCATTGGTTCTTTATAAATCTTAGCCATTGTAAATAGAACTGAAATAAACATGAGTTAATTTCTTTTAAGGTTATTATTTAAAGTTCTGTATTAGATACTTAAACGTACATTGGCAAGATAATATTTTTATCTAGTCTTAATGTTTAATAAACCATACACTGTTTTCCATAGAGGTAGAAAAAATTTGCATGTATCTTTTTCTCTACATTTTCACAAGCAATTTTTCATGTGAAGCAGTATCTTACTGTCATTTTGACTTGGCCTTTCTTCTCTTAATTCTAACTCTGTGAAATTTTTATGTACATATTACTGACCTTTCTCCTCTTAATGTTGATTCTGTCCAATTTTTATAAACATATTACACATTGTTATGTATTTCTTTTTTCTGATAAATGTTTTGCTCATTACCTACCTGCTCATTATGAAGTTGTTTGCTCCTTTGTTGTGTTTTATATATCTTTGAGTGTTTTATAAATAGATCTTGTAAATTAACTTCTTATCAAAGAGTGTTTTATATATCTAATATATTGACATCAGAGGTTTGTATGCAATAATTTCTAATTTTTTTCTGAATTCTTAATACTTTATAAAATCGCTGTAGAAACTTCACTATATAAGTTATTACTTTTTGCTGTTTGTGATTAAAACAATGAGTTATAAGAAAACATAATTTAAATTCTTAATATAAGAAGAGAAATTATATCTGGGTTGCTACTGTTGACACATCCTCGAGCCAACTTTTATGGAACATATTTCAATCAAAAATATTTTGTTTGTTGCACATATTTATTTCAAAATATTCTAAAGATATTGATGTCTTAGGAACAAATGAAATTTTTATAAACCTACTTTTAACCCAAGTACTTAGAAGAATTCTTGATTTTAGTAGGAACTTCTTACAAGTTTCACACATAAGAAAAATTATTTGATCTTCTTTATGTTCCACAATGTGCTAGATGATTTCTCTTAAAGTCTTTAATCGAAAATAAGAATACAAATTAATGTATGTATTTTTAAAAGGTTTTGAGATAGATATTTGAACTAATCAAGTAATATGAAGTGCACATAAAGTTAAATTTTAATAAAATCTCAAGTTAGATAAATTAACTCGTTAAAAATATACAAATAGACAAAAGTTCCACTCCCACCCTTTACTTTAACATTTGCTGTATTATCTTCATATCTACATAATAATAATACATAAAAATAGTACAAACTTTAACTCCAGAATTATGTTCTAAACATTGTAATTGCCTATCAGAAGTTTTATATCTGTGGCTTAAAATTCTTTAGAAATACAAGTTAGTGATCTATGGCATGGGAATTCCATAGATAGAAATGCATTTAATTGTAGATTATTACAAGAAATTAGCAAAAGAGAACATAATATTACCAATTACTCTCTTGATACTTCTAGAACTATTATGCACTGTTCTTTTATATATCTCAGTAGGTACATTATTGGTGTAGTAATTTAGAGTTGAATATGAAAACTGAACTATATATATCATGATGTAAAATTGTCACAATTATTCTAACAATTGAAATCACATTTATGTTTTTATATAACTTTAAATATAAATTAATATTTATTAGCAGAAAAAATTCCCAGATCATAGTCATATAGTTAGCGCAGGCACCTTATCTCCAGCACCACTGTCCGGCCCCTTAAATTATATTTTCTTATAACTCATTGTTTTAATCACAAACAGCAAAAAGTAATAACCTATTTGAATTATTTGTGACATTAGAAGTTGAGAAGGTAGAGGTTATTATGAGGATTGTGATTCTCTCTGAATTATATCTAAGAGAACAGTAGTATTCATTAATAGGAATAAAGACCCAATTTTATAGTCATAGGGGAGTTAGATATTTAGCTTCAAAAATTTTGTATGATGTGTTTTTCTTTATTATTATGGCTCTCTGTTTCTGATGTTGAAAAAAAAAACTTTCTAGGGTTTGACTTCTTTTTCTAGAATGCTGCTCTTTTCAACAGCCCTAGGGCCCAATTCTCACCTTATGTGCTAGTTGGTCACATAAATTGGTATTTATTGATATGTCAATATTAAATAGTTGCTCTACTTTCACAATAGTTTAATTTGACAAGTAATCATACATACTTTCTCTGAAATGTGTTAATATATTCAATAAAGTACATTAAATACCTTCATTATTTCTCTAGAACCACTAGAAAGGGTATGCCTCAGTTTACAAGGCAATTGTCATATTTTCATCACAAAGGCTAAGAAATATAGTTCAAAAGATAGTAAAATATATGCATGGATACTCTTTCTTTATTATGTTAATACTGTCATCTTTAGCATGAGAACCTTGAAAGACTGACATTTTGGAAAATTTTAAGTCATTCCATTTTATCAATGCTGTCATGCAAATTGATCTGAAAGAGCAACCAATATAAGAGTAGGTATAGCCTTGATAACGATTTATGCATTCCAGATGTTAGGAGATAAACACAGTAAATATTCAATGTGGCACAATATCTATAAAAATCATAGGGAATCATATTAATTGAAGATATCAAAAATTTCACCATAAAGTATATGAATGATCACATGTTATATTTCCTCTTAATAGAAACAAAGTCATTTTTGGGATTGTCCTATCAAACCTTCCCAATAAAATGATAAACTGTCAATTTTCAATGGAACCCAGATCATGAAAAGGCTCTGTCGTAGAACCACCTGCCTACTTAAGTAACTCTTCATGGGGTTATAGGCTCTAGCTGTCTTAACTTTTAGTATTACCTGACATCCCATATTGTCCTCTGAGCTTGTCTGTAGCATTTCTGAATGCAGAAATCAGAAGTCATCCTTGAGCACCACCAGGCATGGCCCAAAAAACAAACACACAAGCAAACACAAAGGAATTTTAATACACACACAAATTTCTTGAGCTGCTATTTCCCACTACAATTATGAGTTGTCATACAAAATGCCTAAGAGAAAAATTTACTTCTTTAGATGGTCATGTTTGACCCGTAGACCATGTACTTCAAAATATATGCACACACAATCGATGGTTACACATATTTTAAGTGGAAATTATGGTGATGTTGGCCTTTCTATTCCAGTTCAAGGTAAAGAAAAAGTAAATTGCAGCTTATGAGTTATTGATTAGAAGCATGGTATCATTTGTCAAAACAGTCATTGGACCCAAAATATGAGCGACTATACAAACCCCATCTATGCTCCCATCACAGATTTTTTGCTCATGTTCTGTTATGGAAACACAAAAGCTTATTGATCCCCTTTCCTTTCTCAAATTAAAGCTCAGCTAGACAGTTGCAAACATTCCATTGCCTCTAATACATTTATTTTTGAGACTTGTTTTACTGTAGCAGCTAAGAAAATCAATGTGAGAGACCCAACTAGACTGACCTTTAACAAACAAAATAACCTTTTACTTATTTTTCTCCCTCCATTCCTTTATGTATTTTTAGTCTGTGCTCTTATGATCTCAGAGCATACAAAATTCTACACAAACAGTATTAGGTAGTTTGGGTGAAAATTACTTGAATGAGACCAAAGGAAAGAGATTTGGATAAGCTATAAATTTTTGTCTCTTTTCATTTGTAAGTGGCTCTTTATCTGAAATCACTTTATGATGATGACATTATCCTGACGGTATGTCCAAGTACATCAAATTGCACAAGTTTTAATCAAAGGCCCAATATTGAGAACCTCTATTATTTGATATATTAGCTATTAGCAAATATTTCTTAATGCTTCTTTTTCATAATTTTTTGTTTTATTTTGTTCTATAAGACTGTGTTTCAATTCCTTGAAAATTGATAATGTTATTGATGGCAGTTTTTCATATGCGAGCATTGTTTTCATAATATTGAAAATATTTTTATACATGTAAACATTTTTCTTAATATTATTTAATTGAAATAATTGTGAATTGCAAGTCCTTCATATTTAGATTTCAGCCATACAGAGATAGTAAATTAGGGCCATTCTCACAACCAGTGTTGATCTCCCTCTAACTAAAATCCCAGTGTACATTCTATAACTCCACCCTTAGCCCTGGCTTGCCAGTGTAACAGGCCCACTTATGTATAGATCATTATAGTTTGGATCTCTTGATTCTATTGTTGTTGACTTTGGCTTAGATATTTAGTTAATTCTTTGTTTATATCTCCACTAATTCACGTGAGACCACTTGGCTTCTGGGTCTCATCCTCTTTCTCTTTTTTTTTTTATTTTCCCAATTTTGAAGAAGAGTATAGAAATATGAGCTTAGACAATGCAATTAATGTCACAAAGTTTACAAGAAAAGGAGGAGTCCTATCTATAAGATACAAATGTTTATTAAGGAAAAAGGGAGTGTGTGGCAGGTATTTTTTCTTGCATAGCACAGCAAACATTGGGGAAATTAGAAAGGAAAAACCCTTGGTCAAAAAAACAGCACATTTCTACCCATGAAGCATCCTGTCATAAGACCAACTATAGGCTCCTGGCATACTAATTGTCCAATCCCAAAGTCTTTCTTCATGGGCCCGTGAAAAGTTGTCCTCAGTTGTAACAATCAGACATCAGTAATTACAAATCTTGAATTTTGCACAGATCCATTGTCAAAGCCAGGATGTCATGGGCAGTCTTCTAATTTCACTTCACCTCTAGGAGACAAGGCAAAAAAAAACCTGTCCTAAAAACAAGTTGTTGCTGTTTGCTAGTAGTCAGGGTGTCATATAAACCGACACTGGAGCAAATTGATGCCAGGGAGGATTTAGGGTCTCCCCAGGTAGAAGTTTGACTCCTGGTGCTGATGCAAAAATAAAAAGTAAAGTTTATAGGTTAGAATCCAAGATTCAGGGTTGACAGTCTATGTTTGATCAACTGAGGCCTAAGTCGAATCTCTATGACAAGTGTTCAGGTTAAAAGGCACACCTGTACTATAAAATTTAAATTCCTATGCATAAGAACTTCTTTCTTTATGTAAGATTTCCCCATTTTAATGTCTTTGCAAAAATGAACAAAGCCACATGATATTACTGGTGCATATGGGGTAAAAAAACAATAAGCTCAACAATCCCTATAAACTAGTTCTAACCTGAACTCTGATACCAAAAGAAGCTTATGTACTCGAATATCCTCTAATCAGATTCAAAATAGGGATGGATGGGAAAAGCTACCTCTCTGTAGAAAATACATGGTAAAAATTATAATTAATAAGTAAATACACATAAGGAAATATACAAAGGAAACATACATTCCCCCTTTAAGTCTTTTAAGATAGTGTGGGGTGGTAAAATCTAGAGCATCAGTTTCAACCTGCACTATGGTCTTGTAGAGTCTAAGCAATGGTTCAGAGAAGTCAGAGATTAGGTAGTGTCTTTCAGATGAGGGTCTCTTTGAGTTAAATCCGGTAATGAGCAACAGTCCCCAGTGAATGGAGGTTAGAGAAAAGGGGTTGCATAGAGTGCATCAGTCGGGCCAGTGGTGGCAGCTTCTTCTTGGACTTAGACAACAGACTGGAAGACTATTTTTTCACTGTGGGAGCCAGCTGGCAGATGACTGTGGTAGGGGGAAGGTTCCAGTATGAGGAGTTAAGAACTCAGGGCAAAGAGGGTTAGATAGGGAGAAATCGCAGGTCAGGGGTGCATGGGTGAGATGATAGAAAATAATTTGTTTAGTGGTAGGCAGGGAAGGAGACAAAGAATGGTTATATCTAAAAGGAAATATATACAAAATAGACATGCATTATGTACAATACAAATTAGACAGGCATAGAGGTGTCCACCACATACACATATATACATAGACATTGAAGATTGAACTATGGATTGCAGTTGAAGAACTAACCCATGTGGAATGGGTAAGAGCAGTTTAGAAAATACGAGGCCGGGAGGTGGCGCAGGAGGTAAGGTGCCTGCTGCCTTGCCTAGGACGGACCACGGTTCGATCCCCCGGTTCCCATATGGTCTCCCGTGCCTGCCAGGAGCGACTTCTGAGCGCATAGCCAGGAGTAACCCTTGAGCGTCACTGGGTGTGGCCCAAAAACCAAAAAAAAGAAAAAAGAAAAAAAAAGAAAAAGAAAATACGAGGCCAGCAGATCAGGGGCAAAGGTTTTCCAGTTTCTAGGCAAATCATCATTGGTGAGGGTAAAATTTGAGAAACTTATACATTTGCTGAGAACATCATAGTACAAGAAGGAAAGTCAATGAAAAGAATTCAGAAGAGGAAAATAATGAGATTTGAGAATATCTTCCTCTTGCAGGTATGGAATAAAGGACTTGAGAAAAGCATACTTTATATTATTCATTTTGAGGATTTTTTAATTCTGCAAATCATGCAGAATGAATGTGAATTGATAAATTGCGGTATACATAAGTATCCATGATACATACTGCCACTATAAGAACAAAGAAAATTAACTAGACAAACATCTAGTGGACTTTCTTTGAGCTACTTTAATTATGCCTTTATTCTGTGTGGAAACTCAGAAAAAGATATTTAAAAAGTACTTTCAGTACATGTTACCTACACAACACTTCATTGTTCAACTATAAGAAAAGTACTCTCCAGGAGTTCCTTGGAACTGATTTGTTCATTGCATTTTCAATCATATATTTTGTTTTTACAACATATACATTGAGTATTGATCCAATCTGGGGTCGAGTTGTCTATTTTTCCTAGTCTAAGTGCAAAACTGAGAGAAGAATAAGATAATTCTTGGGGTTGGAGCGTGACCAGAAAACAGCAGGAGTTCATAGAGAAAAATGACACAATTCAAATAGCTGACACGGTTCTTCTAGCAGAATAGTAAAAAAACTACAGATGAATCTTGAAGGCTACACAGACATGGATTTTTGATGAAAGAATGGGTAAACACATTTTAACTGCACCATATTTTATCGTTAGTTATAAGAAAGTACTAGGAAATCCATAGGAAATCACCGGATTTCTTGGCGATGGATGCCTGATTTTGCTGGAAGCAAGATCACATGAAATGTACAGAAGGAAACAAATTTATAAATGTATTTTATGTGTCAGATAAGCAATTGCAATATATGTTTGCTTGGTCAGGAAGGAAGGTTTGGAACCACTGTGTTCACTTGGCACGAAGTTGGGTCAGCTACATGCAAGACAAGTTCCCTGCCATTTTTACCATTTAACTGTTCCCTACAATATGTAAATTTTTTCCTGTAGCAGAACAATATATTCTCAATTTCCTTCTTAAAATTAATAATCAAACAATTTGAATTGGATGCCGATTAAGATTGTTGCAAAACATTTGGTGATGTCTTTTCTATTCAAATTACAAATATTTCTTCTCTTTCATTATTTGTGTACAGAAAAACCATGCTTTTGCATAATAATTTTGTAGCTTGCCACTGTACCATACAACTCTATTGTTTCCAGAAGCCTTTATATGGAGACTTGAGGATTTTCTAAACATAGTATTGTGTCATCTGAAAAAAGTGAGAGCTTGACTTCTTCCTTTCCTATCTGGATGCTCTAATGGTTTGTCTGCCTTGCATCCTCCCTACACACATCTCTTGCTTTCTTCCTCATCAATTCATTCAGTTGACTTCATCATTTTTTCTAAAATACCAGATAGGCTCTTGCCTCAGGTTACTTTCTCTGGTACTTCCCTTGCTAGGAAATTTCATTCCCCTAAATGGACAACAGCTGTTCTTCCTTTATGTAGACATTTACTGAAGCAGCTCAGCTTTTTCTGTCCTATCTACTTCCTGTTGAAAGATAACTTCATCCCTCCTGACCTTGTTCCTTTTCAGCACTGATTTCATCACAGAAATTATCAACATCAGAAGTTCTGCACATATAATTCATTTGTCTTTTAATTTTGGTTCTGTTTAAAATATAAGCTCCATATGGTCATATAGTTCAATCTATTTCATTCTGTAATGTGTTCCTATGTCTCAGTGTTTGATCAATAGCCATATATAAAGTAAACACACATTATTCTCTATAATGTCAGGACATAAACTTGAAGTTTTATTATATTATACTTCCTTTCATAAAGATTATTCCCATTGGTAGCAAATTGATAACTAACACAAACCTAATCCAATCATATTTAGCCACTATGGATAATGCATTTTCAGAATTATAGGAGAGATTATGCACCTACATATTTTTTGGCACACTTTCAGGTTAAGTCAGCTTAAGAATAGCTTCCATATCACCGGAATGTAGGAGTTGGACTTCCAAGAATAGCTTCCATATCACCGGAATGTAGGAGTTGGACTTCCAAGTCTGAAAGGTTTCCATCATTTATACCCCCCCCTTGTGCATGTCCTCAGTATCAACTTAAGGTTGACTTAAGATTAACCCCCTCACAGAACTCTACAATCAGGTTTCAGCAAAGAACAAAACCAGGACATATGGAGGCAATTCAAGCTTATTCTTACAGAAATGTTGGCACACAAAAGAAATGTATTAGTTAGGATGAAAAAAAAACAACAGAAATTGCACACAAAAATATCAATAGTATCATTTTGTTTTTCTCACTTTGAATTATTGTGTTTAGGCTATTTTTAATTGAAAGAAAATTAAAACTAATGATTCACTGTAATCAATATGATTTTGGAAAAGAATTTGGAACATAAAGTTTCCTCTTTTGCTTCAAATAGCATAAAAATCGTGCAAAAAACCCCACTCACTTTTAGCTTTGCTATTTTGTACCCATAAAACCCTGCAACCTACATGTGCTTTATAAGTACTTGGGAAACCTTAACGTGACCAGAATCTCTAGAGAAAACAGGTCAGATTGTATGAATATTGCTGTGATTGATTAGAGAGGATCTTACAATGCTTCCTCTTTCCTGTAATACTATTTGGAAAACTTCAGATCCAGATAGTAATTAAGAATTATTTTCAGACTGACCTATATCTATACCAGGTACTTACCATATTCCTAAATAACATTTAATTCTTTCATTACTCCTTATAGTAGGAATTCAATAGAAATGAGGCTCTGCAATTTAGAAAGTAATAAAGCATATCATTATCCACAAGCATAATGTTGGTAAAAACAAAGATAGAAAGTCATCTAAGTTATTTGAGCTTCAGTATTGAGACATTAACCAAGAGTTACCATGACAGCAAACATTTTCATCAACTGGTATCTCTTAATCCCTAGTTAACAATAGCAAATCAAATGAACAGCCATTGCTCAAATGTTATTGTTAATCACATAATAGCTGTTTTACATAGCTCAGAGTTGTTTACGTGGTTTTATTCAAGCACTGCCGATTTTTATTTTTAGTAAAGAGAGAATAAATATTTTAGTGTTTGTAAATCATGGGGTCATTCTCTGATACAGATACCCAAGTCTGCTGTTATAATAAAAAGAGTAACTTATCCATGATCTTAAAGAACATATCAATAAATATTATTTACTAAAGAAAGGTATAGTTTGAAGATCCAGATTTATTTCATTTGCTAACTATAACAATGCTAAGGTTGTGTCCTTAGCCTCAATATTTTATGAGGAAACAGGGTTTTGAGGAAGACCAACAAATAACTTGGGGAATGAATGAGTCCATACTATAAAGGTATAATTAGACACTAATGTCTATTTTTCTTTTTCCATGTTGTATTACATTCTCAATTGTGACTGATGTCTAGGATTCTGGCCATCAAGTGAAGCACTGGCTTGGGTAAATATATTGGGTATCATTATATACCACTTCCCATACACATCAGGGAAACTCTTAGGGGAAATGTTGTGTCCTACATTTCTCAGATATAGTGGTTTATTCTAGATCCCAAGGACATTTTCATACACCGACTCTTTGCCCTGATTTTGAAGTCCATTAACATTGGATATTAGATTTCTGAGTATCATTTGTGAAATGAACTTAGTCGACACTACCATATTTCCAGACATAGTCAATACAGAGGTTTGAATAGGATTCAACTGTGAATAAATTTCTTTTTTTGTTGAGAGGAAAAAAAATTAAGGCTAGAACATTCAATTTTGACCAAGTAAAATAAATAGTGTTAACAGGAATAACAGTATTTCTAGAGAGAACAGTGCTAGATGTACAGGATATAAATTGAGTTTTCTGACTCAGTAGCTTTCCAAGAAGATACATGTGCTCAAATATGTCACTTTGATGCAAACATAGTATAGAACCATATTCTGTTTGAGGTCACGGGATTCTCTTTTGGCTGTGTTCGAAGGACCATATGAGAAGCAGGGGACTGAACTTGGGTGGGCAGTGTGTGAGGCAAACCCACTACCCACTGAAGTATCTCTCTGACTCCACAGTAGAATTTCTAAAAATATAATGTTACCACAAACTTTTCAACTTTCAAAGATTTACTTTATTCTTCTCCTGGTCTTCACATTCCCTTCCTCAAGGATACCAGGAAAGGGACTTTCTAGGATTCGAAGCAATGATATTCCCCACAAATTGGTATTAGAAATAACTTTCACATCTTATAAAATTTAACCCCAATATACTGAAAATAATTTTCTCCTTCAAGCCCAGTATCATACAAATGATATTCAAAATGTTCCAGAACAAGAGTAAGTAGTAGGAAGCAAGTGTTCTCTCTACTAATGTCCCTTATTAAGTTACTCAGACCAGCTTGTTGAAGCTCTTTACAAAATACATTATGCTCTACCTTCGATTCTATAATTATTTTCTAGCATTAATTCTAAGGAATTATATTAATAGTCAAGGATAACCTCCTACTAATATTAACATCCTATATTATTCAAAACCTGACCATGAGGATACACCTGACTTTGGACTAACACAAGAAAAGCATATAAGCAACTCCATGGAGATTAATATGCTTCTTGGTACTAGAATAGGGGTCTGGCCAAATGGTGCAATCTTTTGCTTAGAATGTCACATTTCTTTTGATTAAATTGTAAATTTTCTTTTTAGTGACAGTGGTTAAAAGAAAATAACTAGTGTTGCCTCCCTCTACACCAAAAATATAAAATGCCCTCTGCAATCCTAAATTTATTGTAATACTATTTGCAATAATCATAATCTGGAATTAACCCAAATGCATAAAAACAGAGGCTAAAGAAACTGTGGTACTCTACAATGGAATACTATGCAGCTGTACTGAAAATTACATAATGAAATATGCCTATACATGGATGGAATTGGAGACTATTATGCTGATTGAAATGAGTCAGAGGGAGAGAAACAGACACAGAGTAGTATCACTCATGTGTGGGATTTAAGAAAAAGAAAAGTGTATAGTAATAATACACAGAGAAAATGAGTGATGAGGGCCAAAAAATCAGCCCAAGATATGAAGCTTACCACAAAGAGTACTGAGAGGGTTTATAAAAATAATTATACCAACAATTATAGTGACAATGATAGTGAGAAAGAAATAGAATGCAGGTCTCAAAGACAGGTTTGGGGTAAGTTAGATGGGAAATATTGGTGATGGGAAAGTTACACTGGTGAAATGTGGTGTGAATTCAATGACTGAAATCAGACTTAGGGACATTTTTGTAAACACAACACTTAAATAAATAAATTATTATTAAAAATAAAATATATATGTATTTATACAAAACAAAACATCCTGGAATTGAGTTTCCTTATGATCCAGCAAGACCACTCCTTGAAATATAAAAACACAATACAAAAATGTCCTTTGCATGTCATTGTTTATTGCAGAACTGTTTACAATAGCAAGAATCTAGAAGCAACCCAGGCACCCGACACAGAGAAGTAGCTAAAGAAACTGCTACATCTACACAATGGAATAATACTACGCTGACATTAGGGAAAAAATGAAATAATGACATTCTATTATACATGGATGGACATGGAGATTACTTTTTTAAATAGCACTTTTAACGCATTATGTTACCTAAGAGTCACACATAAATGTCCACTAGTGGTGATTTCATTTGACTGGGCAGCATAAAAACAAGACCACCAGCTTTGTTTCTGAAGCTGTATTTTTCTAAAAATCCAATTTTTACCACCATTGCATGATTATTGCACTTAGCAATATTGGCATAATTGGAAAAAATATTTCACATAACAGTTGCATATCCTAGCTTCTGGAAAAGGGGTCATAATATCTGCAAAAAAATTTTTTTTGGTTTTTGGGTCACACCCGGCAGTGCTCAGGGGTTACTCCTGGCTCCATGCTCAGATTGCTCCTGGCAGTCACGGGGGACCATATGGGGCACCGGGATTCGAACCGATGACCTTTTGCATGAAAGGCAAACGCCTTACCTCCATGCTATCTCCCGGGCCCCTACAACAATTTTTTAAATTTTTTTTATATTTTTATTCAAACACCTTTATTACAAACATGATTGTGATTGGGTTTCAGTCATGTAAAGAACACCCCACTTCACCAGTGCAACATTCCCACCGCCAATGTCCTAATTCTCCCTCCACCCCATCCCCACTTGTACTCTAGACAGGCTTTCAGTTCCCTCATTCATTCACATGATTATGATAGTTCTCAGTGTAGTTATTACTCTAACTGCACTCCCCACTCTTTGTGGTGAGCTTCATGAAGTGAGCTGGAAGTTCCAGTACTCCTCTCTTTGTCTCTGAGGATTGTTGCAAAAATGTCTTTCATTTTTCTTAAAACCCATATATGAGTGAGACTATTCTGCTTCTATCTCTCTCCCTCTGACTTATTTCACTCAGCATGATAGATTCCAGAACTTGGAGATTATTAGGCTGAGTGAAATTAGCCAAAGGAAGAGGGATTAATATAGAATAATCTCATCTGTGGGTTAAAGGAAGAGTGAAATATAATACGGGGATAATATCAAGAGACAATAGAGATGTTTATTTTTTATTTCATCATCAGTCCAAACTATTCAGAGTTGCTGCTTCATGTGTAGTTTGTAAAACATTCAGTTGAGCTATCGGTTTAGATTGCTGGCTCATGTAGATACTGAGCACACTGGTTTTTAATTTTGGTAGTTTGTTGAATGGGAAATGCTTCAGGAAGTTTGCTGCTATCGACTTCTAATGAAGGACCTTTCTATTAGTACATGGTTGATATCATGCTGAGAGCACTCAGAAGGTTTATGCTGTGTCTTGTTTTTGATGGTGTATTTGTTATTCTTATTTATGGCAAGATGCCCTTAAGATGTAGAAGAAAGAAGTTTGAGGCCATCATTATTGAAATATCAAATTACAAATTAATGGACAGGTTGCCTGAATGTCTTTCTAGTAGCAAAGAGTTTTCTTTTTCTTTTTTTTTGGGGGGGGGTCACACTTACTGACTCTCAGGGGTTACTCCTGGGTTTGTGATCATAAATCGCTCCTGGCCTGGGGAACGATATGGGATGCCGGAGAATCCAACAGCTGTCCTTCCTAGGTTACGATGACCAAGACAAACTCCTTACCACTTGCGCCACTGCTCCAGCCCCATAGTAGTAGCAAAGATTTTTATGTCTTTTAAGTGTTTACTTCTTTTACCTTAGACCTTTTTTTAAAGATGGAAACTATAAAATTTATGTTATCTACCACTGTAAGGAACATGCAGAAAAACTAAATTACTTAGAGTCACAAAATATAATATGAGAATTAAAAGCAGCACATTCATAAGCAGGATATCTGGATTCAAATCTCATTCCATTATTTTAATTAACATTTCCATGTCAAAATATTTATATTTGTATGATGTTATTCTATTGTAAAATAATACAGCAGATTTTTAGAAAAAATAGCATGACAACAAAATCTTTTAAATAGAGCAGATTTAACATAGATGGAGAGGCATGCAACAGGTAGGGTGTTTGCTTCAACAGTGTTTAGTCGCAGTACCACATATGGTATCTCAAGCCCGTTCGGGCTAATCACTGAGCTCAGAGTCAGAATTAAGTACTGAACATTAGAGAATGTGTATCCAAAGCCAAACACAAAATTAAATAAATTATCCAACAAATTACAAAAAACTCAAGATTATGAAATAAACTATAACTACTTAGTAAATGTCACGGTCTAAAATAATCAATAAGCAGCATATTTTTTAATCCTATTAGTTCTCAGTGAAAGTTTAAAAAAAATGAGGTCTAAAGCTCTGACCTTGAATGTATTAGTAAAGAATAGTAAATGTAATTTTATCTTGGGAAAACAAGTACTTGTTTAAGTGAATAGCAGAGAGAAGTATAACTTTTTCTAAGGGTAAGTTTCTAATACGTTATTTTATATCATATCAAATTATGACATATTTTGTTTAATAAGAAAATAATTGGAGCTACAAACTGAGTACTACCTTCCAAAATTCAAATATGTATCAACACAACAGGAATTCATGAGATGTCATTTTAGAAAGTAATTAGGGTTTGATGGAGAT
>PVKC010014759.1:0-21897 GCA_004027635.1 Crocidura indochinensis | reverse complement strand
GGGGGAAAAAAAAGCATTTTGAAAGACTTACCAAGTCACACAACAGCTGGCGGCACAATGGATGAACTATCATTAAGATCATGCTTTTAGGAGGAAAGGCACAACTGATGGTGCTCAGAGGCTGCTCTTAGCTCTGTGCTCAGAAGTCACTTCTGGAAGACTTCGGGGGTGCTGGCTGTTGAAACCGGATTAGCCATCTGCAACACAAAGTCCTGTGCTGTGCTGTCTTTGCTCCTCTATTAAGGAGACCCTTCTGGACTTGAACCACTGAAACATAAGTGAACGTGCAGGCCTTATTCTTGTCCTGTCATGCTGTCACAGGGAAGCTCCTAAACCTAAGGATGCAGTGTGGGAATCAGAGACCTCCTTGTTGGCACCATCAATTTTGCCCCTTTCTGTCTTAGATGGAGCCTCAGACTTGTCTCAGCATCTCCTCACATTGGGCATTAATGGCTGCTGCTCTGGGGACAGGTGTGGCCCCTGCCTTTGGGTATATAGGAAGTCTAGGTTTCTCTGCTCCTGCTGTAAGAGAGGCCCAGAAGGCCTGGCAATGAGAAAGATTCTGTCCTGACTTGGCCTGGGCAATGAGCAGTCCTTTCTCGCCTATCTGCTTTTCCTGGAATTATGTTCCCCAGATGCAAAACCCTTTTGAAGCAAAGTTACTTTCCTAATTTGCCATTAGGATGTGCTTTGCAAGGAGATGTGCTTTGACCCTTCACAGTTCTGGCCCCCCACTGTAATGCTTGTTTTGTGGAGTTCCATCTGCACAGTCTTTGCTTCTGCCATGAGCCACTGTTATGAGAGCTCATCCCTGCTGATATTGGTTCCTCACCTGTTTTTCTTTGGGGTGGGGAAGGTTTCAGGCCACACATGGCAGTGCTCAGGATTATTTCTGGCTCTATGCTTAGGAATCATTCCTAAAGGACTCTGGGAACTGTATAAGACTCGAGACATAGGGCATCAAACTCATGGCATCCATCTGCCAGGCAAGTGCCCTACCCGCTATGCTATCACTCTGCTTCCCTCTTTTTAAGCCATTTTTTTTACTTTGGGGCCAGATCCAGATACCTGGCAGTGCTCAGGTCTTGCTCCTGGTTCCTAGCTCAGTAATCACTCCTAGTGGGCTCCTCATGAGACCGTATGGGGTACCCAAAGACTGTTCCTGACTCAGCTACATGCAAGGCAAACACTCTCCCCATTATACCATCACTCCAGTCCCCTCCTTTCTTTAAATCCATTTTTACTGAGGCAACCAGGAGTCACAATTTTGTTAATCCTACATCTCCTGCATATCTCCTTCAAGCATTACTGCCAGTCCAAGTTCCTCCTTCTCTGAAGCCCTTTGCCTTCTCATTCTTCTCTAGGCCTTTTCTTGCTTTGACTCATCTGGTCTTTTCCCACCCTAGTCTTGGTCTGAGATATTTCTCAGAGGAGCATTGTATCTATTGCCCACAGGTGCTCTCCTCTTTTTGGGGGTTTCTGATTGCACAATCTGGGTGACAGGGTTGGGTTTTCTCTGCCATGGGGGATACCAGCCTCTGTACCACCTGGAGGTGACAACCCCCGTCCCCAGCCTGAACTATCCTTCTGAATTCTGGTCCATTGTTTGAGGGGGTGAGGTCTGGGAACTGATGGAGATGGAGCTGTCAGGCACAGCAGAGCAGATGCAGCTTTGTTCCCACACTTCCCCAGGTGTGTAAAATAGGAGCCAGACCCCTCCTTGACTAGGCCTATGTCAGGCAGTTGTTTGACAATGAGTTTTTCACATCCCTACCTTCAGTTAAGAGATTGTGACCCACAGTTGAAGAAGTTCCACGGTTTAGAGACTCAACATAGTGCCAGGGTCACAGAAGCCCAAGGGATGATACATGACCCCTTTAGTATTACTGAACTCCAAGGGCCCTAATGCTGGTGAGAAACCCCATTCTCTGGGCTTAGCCAGAGAAATGTGCATGAAGACACGAAACGAAGGGCCAGAGAAAGGACATGCTTTGCCAGTTTCCTTCAGAGCAGCTAGTGCCAGGGCTGGGGGTAGGGGCCTGGCTGCCTGGCTGGCTTTCTATTACAACATTCTTTCCTTCCAGTAGGTGGTTCTCAGTGGATGACTGGGCTGGGAAAACCAGAAGAGAGACCCATGAATGGTTGACTGAGAGGTGCTAGTGATTTTGTCCAGGAAGAGTTGGAGGTGGGGTGGGAAACTGGGGTGGGACAGTCATTGGATAGAGAGAAAGTGAGTCATAGAGAGGAGAGACTTGGATACTGAACAATGGGTTGTCATACAGGAGGAAAGAGAATGGTGTGCATGGAAGAGGTGTGCTCCTAGAGACTAGGAAGGCAGAGAATGTTGGATACAGCAGCTCAATTCTAAGTTTCCTGAGGACTCTCCATACCATTTTCCACAGGGTCTAAACCAAACAACACTAGTGGACAAGAGTTTCTTTTTCACTTCATCCCTACGAGCACAGATTGTTTCTACTTTTTCTTGGTTTTGGGGCCACACCCAGTAATGCTCAAGGTTTACTCTTGACTATGCACTCAGAAATCGCTCCTGGCTTGGGGGACCATATGGGACACCAGGGATTGAACCGAGGTCCGTCCGTCCATCAGCAAGGCAAACACCCTATCGCTGCACCATCACTCTGGCCCCCGTTTCTACTATTTTTGCTATGTGCCATCCTCACTGGTGTGAGATGATATCGTATTGTTGTCTTAATTTGGATTTCCCTAATGATAAGTGGCACTGAGCACTTTTCCATGTGCCTGTTCGTGATCTGCTTGTTTTCCTCTGAGAAGTGGCTGTTAGTTTCTCCTCTCATTTTATGATATGGATTTTGAAAAGGAAATGCTCAATGCTCAAATTACCTTTGATGCCAGAGCTTAGGGAGGAGAAAAACAGAGAAGGAAATAAATCAAGACAGGAAAAAAGAAAAGAAAGGGAAGTAATGGCTACTCAAGAATCAGGGCTTTGGTTATATTGGTGATGTGGGGGAGTGGTTTAGTTAAACATTCAAAGCATGACTTAACAACACTGCAAACATAAGACCTAAGCTGCAACCACCAAACTTGTAATGTGCCTATTAAGATGACAGGTGGGGTGTGAGAGGTGGGAGATGATAGATTATGGAAACACTGGTGGTAAGAGTGTTGTTGAAGTATTATATTCCTAAAGCTCAACTATCAAGGACTATAAATTACAGTTCTTTAAATAAAAAATTATTTTATAAAATAAATGTCAAAAACATCCAGTGAGAGAAAGAGCAGCACTGGTGCTGAGATTGAGACTTAAGATATGATGAAGAGACAGAGTAGTTTCCCAGGGTCCTAGAAAGTTTCTATTGAAACAAGAATGTAGGGAGTTTGGAGATGAAAGTTGTATGGTGTGGTCTCCCCCTGCTGTGGCCTTGCAAGCATTCAAGAGCTAATCTCAGCAGTGCTGGGGGAGCAGGGCAGAGCCAAGGATCCACCTCACCTTCAGCTTCTTTGATCCTCCTGTTTCAAAGTGTCCCACCCAACCAGCCCTTCATTCTAAAATACGTTCCACTTCGTTTCCTTCATCAGCTTCATCACATCCTTTATCACATTAAGAGGTCAATTCCTCTCATCCCAATTCCAGGCTGGCTTCTTTTCAGCAGTGTCTGCTCCTCACCATCCCCAGAGCAGAACCAGCTGCACTGTTGATGTTCACTTGATCCTGCTTGACCAAAAGAGTGAATTAACTAGGCCAATCCTAGGTGACATGGTAAGAGCTGGTGATGGTGAAGTTGAAGAGTCGTTCACTAATGAAAGTGCTGTTGAATTAAAAACATAGCATGGTTTTCAAATGTTCATAACATAATCAGCATATGCTCTTCTCCCCTTTGAAATCCCTGCATAATGGAATAGTTGGTAAAGGTGGATTCCAAGATTAAAGGAGATAATGCCTCCTTTTATGAGATCATCGCTTTGTTATCAATTCACAGACAGTAAAGTTCCTGCCTGCTGATCCAGTCTTGTTAGTTATACCAAGTATGTAGCCAACTGTCCATGGAGCCTTTCAAGATGCAAGATGGTTCTATCATCAGCCCAAATCCTTCATGATCCCCTTTTAACCCACCCTTTCTACACTGTCCAAACCCAATGACCATATATGTATGCAGTGCTCCCGACCACTGTCATTTTCTTTCTAAACTGTTGTGTAAACGGGACCTTGATTCACATAGCCTTGATTCTGACCGCTCTTCTTTCATATAAGGCATGTGAAATCATTCATGTTGTGGCAGTGTCCCCTCAGTTTCTATTTCATGCTGAGCTTATCCCTTATGGTCACACCAGAGTTTGTTCTCCAGTTAATTATAGGTGGATTTGTGGTTATTGCCAGTGTTAGCTTTGCAAATAAAGCTGTTGACAGCACTCCCTGTTCTCCCTATGCATGGGTGCTATATATTTTTTCTTCACTAAGTACCTATACATAAAATGGCTATTTCACCCAATAGGTGTGGGCTTTGTTTTTCAGAAACTATTAAACATTTCCAGAGTGGTTCTACCTTTTTATAATGCCACCAAGTAGAGTGAGTTTCTATTCTGTCACATCCTTGTTTTCACATAAGTGTGTGTTTTAGGCATACCTAGAGATGCTTATTCATATTTAGATGTGGCTTAGATGTTCCTTTCTCTCATGTCGAAGTGAAAATAATAAACATCTTTTTTTTCACGTGCTCCTTGCCATCTCTTTACCTCATGTTGATGTGTTTTGGTTTATTTTTATTGGGTTCTTGGCTTCTTTTTTACTTTTATGGTAGTATGTGATGGAAGACTTAAAACCAAAAGAAAACAACTATGTAATATCAGAGGGAGAATAGGGGACAGTTTTAAAATGATTTAGTCTCTACTGACTTCTCCAGGAGAATAAACAACCCAAATAAAGAGGGGAAACAAGCCCAATGTGCTCCATTGTCTTCCTCCTCACTTGGAGATAACCGATAACTCATCACAGTGTACTGAGCTTTTTGTTAGCGTCCCCTAATGATGTGTTTGGTTTTATGGTACTGATAAGAATTGTTACCAACAATTAGAAAAGGAAAGTATCTTGTGTGGCTGAAATCATTCTATGCTTCATGAAGAAGGTAAGATTTCTAGGCATTAAAATATTGGTAGTATTTTTGAGAAGGAAAATGACATAAAAAAATGAGAGCATAGGGAGACAAACAGAGGGAGAGCTTGGAGAGATTTGATAGCAGTTGGGAAAACAGGATCTTAGATACCTGCAAAAACTAAAATGAATTTCCTTCCTTTTTTATATATTCTTTTTTGTTTTGTTTTATTTGGGGGACACACCTGGTGACACTCAGGAGTTACTCCTGGCTATGCACTCAGAAATTGCTCCTGGCTTGGGAACCATATGTTCCACATGTACATTGACCCATTGATAATTTATGCTGATCTTATCAAGCTGCTGCTGCTGCTGCTTCTTTCTTTCTTTCTTTCTTTCTTTCTTTCTTTCTTTCTTTCTTTCTTTCTTTCTTTCTTTCTTTCTTTCTTTCTTTCTTTCTTTCTTTCTTTCTTTCTTTCTTTCTTTCTTCTTCTTCTTCTCCTTCTTCTTCTTCTTCTTCCTTCTTCTTCTTCTTCTTTCTTCTTCTTTCTTCTTCTTTCTTCTTCTTCCTCCTCCTTCTTCTTCCTTCTTCTTCTTCCTCATCTTCTTCCTCCTCTTCCTCTTCTTCCTCTTCCTCCTCCTCTTCCTCCTCCATCATCATCATCATCATCATCATCATCATCATCATCATCATCATTATTATTATTTTACCAAGGTTCCATTGCATTGTGACATTGTCTAAGTTTCCAGTAGGTATTTCTTTACACTGAAGGAAATTTGCATTGTTGACTCAGTTTACCACTGAAAGTTTACCTCTGCCTTCCTCACACATTCATCTCTGGGGACCCCTTTCCTTATGGTAACTTCATTGCTTGGCCCTTTTCACAGTAGGAATGACATGAAAGGGTAGGTAGGAAGGTCAAAAAGTTGTAGGAGGATGTGAGGGCAATCTGGCTGCAAATCTGTCACCCCATTGATCGCCAGGGTTGATTTGGCTGCTGGCTGGCTAGATGGGTTTCCCCTTCCTCCCTCACGGCTCCGTGTGCATCCCTCCCCAAGCTGTGTGCTAGGTTGAAGAGGATGGCCTTCCCCGAACAGAGACGGACCGTTCTTCGGTTGAGGGTATACAGGTAGCTGTGCCCCCCCCCCCTGCTAGAACCTCCAAACAAGCTCTCAAGATCTGTTTGTACGAGAATGTAGGGTAGTCAAGCTTCCAAGATTCCTGACACATCCAAATGAGACACTGCATGTGGCAGTCTGCCTTCCTTTTGAAAAAAGAAAAATAAAGGGCCGGGCGGTGACTCTGGAGGTAAGGTGCCTGCCTTGCCTGCGCTAGCCTAGGACAGACCACGGTTCGATCCCCCAGTTCCCCATATGGTCCCCCAAATCAGGAGCAACTTCTGAGTGCTTAGCCAGGAGTAACCCCTGAGTGTCACTGGGTGTGGCCCAAAAACCAAAAAAATAAAAATAAATAAATAAAAGGTGAAGGAGGGAAAAACAACAACTGAAACTCACAGAGAAGGCAGATGAGAGACTCTTGTTGGCTATTCAACCCAAGGAATTGAATGGTGGACCCAGGTCAGCAGAGCTGAAGGAAAGAAATAACTGAAGACCAGATGATCTGACCCTAAGCCTCCTCCTTTCCCACCAAACCATGAAGTCACATTTTTTCACTGCCCCAGGAGAAGTCAATCGCCAACAAGTATAGGGGAGAAAACCTCAAAGGTGGTTTGTAATAAAGCCAAATTAAGTAGAAGGAAAAGCGTGAAATAAGCCTGCTGTTTAGATAAAGGTAAAACCTAATCATTTAGATACCAAATGAGAGGGCTTTTTAAGTAGACCAAAGCACCTATCACCCCTGCCAGGGAAAGGGAAACCAAGAGAGCTGCCTCCTGGGTTGACAAAGCAAATTGGGGAAGGATAGGATTGAATTTGAAAGGGTGTTCCAGGGCTTCTGATTTATAGGCAAGGATAATGAGGAGCAGAAGCTCCTTCTGCATCCTCCAGTCACTGCTGTTTGAATTCCCAGAGCTCATTCCCCAAGTGGAAAAGTGCCTGCCTGCTTCTGTCACATGGCAGAATTTGTATTTACTTAAAAAATATTTTCCTGGTAAATCTGAGAGAGATTCCAAATGCAGGGTTGGGGAGAGGAGAGAGAAGGGTGAGGTGGGGGAAGTAGCTATTCTCTTAATTCATTTCAACTTGGATTTTCAGCTTCTATTTTGAACTTGAAATTACGTGCCAGAGAGGCTCTGTTCTCGGAAGCTTGTAAGGTGCAAGTGAAGTGTTTATGGTCAGACAAGGCAGAGGTTCTGTGGTCAAGAGAGTGACATTTCTCTGTCTCATAAAGACCCAGTGGAGGGAGAGGGACTCTGGAAGTCTTTTGACTTTTCTGTATGTGGTAGGAATATGATAATTAGGTTGAAACCTACCCTGTATTTTGGACTTGGTTGCTATGGTTCAGGTAGAAACAGCAAAAATTTGTTTTTTTTTTTCAGTAAGTGCTTTTTTTTTTTTTTTTTTTAAGAGACAGATGCTTCGAGTAAGGGAAGGAGGATTTATAAACACAGCAGCTGTTCATCTTGAAAATTGGGAACCAGTCGCAGTCACATTTACAGGACTGCTGAAGTACAGTGTCCCATGGATAGTTGAGAGATTTCAGTGGCAAGCGACCCCCTACTTTTGAGCTGATGTTTATTTAAATAGCCAAAGATTTTTATGGATAAGTATAATTGTGCGGGTTTTAAAATATAAAATGTGCGGGTTTTTTTTTCCTGTGGGGGCAAAGGGGAGGGAAAATCTTGCGCTTGTGTCTGAAAAGGGTAGAAGTAGTGACATCTAACACAACATGCCTCGCTTCTGTAATTTCATAACACTAATGAAATAAATGTGCTTTTTAAATAAGTTTCATTCTTACCAGTCCTTCTCTGTTGATGTAATGGCAATTGGACTTGGACACATCCATTGGCTAACCCCACCATAATGACATTTGAACCTTGGACATGCCCTTGCCATGCCAGGTATAAAATCCAAAGCTTGGACAGTTAGGGGGAGTCCAGGATAGTGGCCAGAGCAGCTCCTGCCTCCTGGCAACATCAGCAAGATGCTGTCTGTTTTGTTTCTATTCCCCCACTTTTCTTTAACCTGGGCCTATCCCGCTGGCTGGTGAATTTCCATCAATCTCTCTCCCCCTCTTTCAGAAACCCCTGGACAGTGGCAGGCCTCAGACTTCAGGAAGATTAAAAAGGGTTACTTTTGCTCTCTCTCCCTCTCTCCCACTCCCTCTCTTCCTCCCTCTCTCCTTCACTATATCTTTCCCTCTTTCCCTCTCCCCCTCCCTGTATTTCTCCCCTCTCTCTTCCTCTCTCTTCTCTTTCTTGCTCTCTCCCCCTCCTCTCTCCTTTCTCTCCTTTTTCCAAAGATAAACATTGAACGCTTTAATCAGACTGTCTTGTTTTAAGGAGAATTTCCATGCTGGGGTCTGTTCCATACATGAGACCACTAGCTTCCTGAGCCACTAGCTAAGTGGAACATGCAAGTCCTGAGCTACCCCTGGGCTTTTAATTACTGAAGAATGGGAACAGGTTGCTTCTCACATTCATCTTACATAAGGTGCTTTTGATGTTTCCACTGCTTGACTTTGAAAAAAAAAAAGGGTGTCTATCCCAGGCTACAGAGCAAGAGAGAATATTAGACGACGGAAATCAGAGGTATGTTGAAAAGAGGAAAGTCCTGTTACCTCCAGATAACGAACTGAAATGCCAGTTGCATTTACTAAATTGCCTACAATCTGCAAGAGAGGAAAGAGTATATTTAAAGTGCTTCAATCTGAACCAAAAGGCAGACAGATGGTGGAGTTGGTGACACAATAGTGCAAACGTGTTTTTTACCATTGAACTGGACATGAGAAGTGACTAAGAGGTAAATTAGATCAAAATAAGGGTGGCATTTATGGGCTCAAGAGATAGTACAGGGTTTGGGTGCTTGTCTTGCCTGCAGCTGAGCTGGCCTTGATCCCTGGCCACTGAGCCCTTTAGGAGAGGGCCTGTCTGGAATACTGCCAGGTGTGACCCCAAAACCAAAAGAAAGAAAAAAGAATGACACTTAATGGGGGTTTCTTTGCAGCAGTGAAATCTGTCACAGGATAATAGGCATCAAGGAGTTCTGACAGTCCATAATGGGGAGCCCCTCTGAGCTGAGGTTGAGTAGCTGGGTCAAGTGTAACCTTGACTCTTCATCAGTAGAACAAGCTTAGCATCAGGTGTGGGTATGTTCAATGAAACTAATTTCCACCCAACAGGCCTTTATTTACTAAGCACCTCATTCTGTCAAAAGCCCACTCTCCATGTGGTCAGAGAGTAAGAAAGTTCTGCTCTGGAAGACCCGCGCAAGACAGCCAAAGCTTCGCTTGTAGGACAAACAGGAAGAGACTGAAAGGCAGCAAGTAGCCAGAATTTTTCTGCAGGCACCAGCCCTGTGGTGAGGCCGTGGGGCAGTACTAGTTAGAAATATTAATTTCACCATGAAAATCACATGTTGGGCTGCAGTACCTCTCATGGGATTCATGAGAGCTCTGGATGTGTAAGTAGCAGAGAATACCTTTGCCTATTTTCCTTAAATGAGACAAATCTCTTGGCCTATAAGAGAAGTGAAGGAAGTTTGAGGGGTGGTTCCACCTCATATTTTATTGAGTGATTCACCCAGTTCTGAATCATGCCCTGTCGGTACTGTTCTCTTTTCTCTCAATTTGACTGTGGGATTCTCTGTCCATTAGTGCCCCACCTGACATGATCAGGAATTGTTGATCCCAGGAAAGGACATAACCCTTTTCTATCGCTCCTGGACACGTCTTGGATCTCTGTGCTAATTGTGACAGGAGTGGTGCATACAGATGTGGATGCATCTGACAGGGTGAGGGCCTGGCTCCTCCCAACCCTGTGGACAGACAACGGAAGGGTGGTCTCCAAATCATCAGGGTCAACTCTAGAATTTTAACATCAGGAATTTCACAAGCTGATTCCATGATCAGTGACTACCTTTCCCTTAATTCGAAAGGTTAATCCCATTGCTGAATGTTGTTAATGATAATAATCATTGTTGTTAATAAGACTTTGCTGCTACGGAAATATCTGCTCTAATAACATTACACTGTCATCCTATCTGATAATATTCACAAGCTGTGAAAGAGAAAATTGAGCAGAGCCAGGACCCTTTTCAGAGATGACACAGGTCTGTTTGTGTCTTTCATGTTTATAGATGCTTTGCTGTTATTGTGGTGCTGGTGGGTGTCTCTCAGGGGACACATGAGGGAGTACTAGAGACAGGGTGTGTGTGGCACTGAGGCTCAAACCCAGGGCCACAGGCATGAAAAGTAGGTGCTCCATTGCCTGAGTCATTTTCGCTGCCTAAGTATACTTGAATGATGAGAAATTCACTAGTTACCAGGAAAGTTCAGGAGGTCCTGCCAATTCTGTCCTGTTATCTGATGACAGAAAAAAGGGCACTAATAGGATTCTGAAAGACTCATGGAAATGACCCCATTAGCATGGGCCATGACTATTCGGAACTGGTCACCACTGTTTACCTGTCAACCTAAATGAATCTTTAATGGTATTTTGGTGTGTAGCAGAGAGGCTGTTCTTTGAAAGTCCTCTGCTGTTTTTTGACCAAGTGATATTTTCTTAGCCCCGCCTTCGTGCACAACTTCAAACATGCCTCACTGACTCTTGACTGCCTCCTCTGCCACTGGACTCTGGGCTCAACAAGACTCCTCTTGGTCATTTTTAAAATATGATTGCATAATCATAGAAAGAGGCCTCGAGTAACTGGACACCAATCAAACATGTATCGCTGAAAATACATTTTGAACAGTTGTTCCAACCACTATACTTGGATATGTATTTATTCATTCATAAAATTTTGTGAGGTTATGAATATTTATGCAAAAGAGCCATCAGGACAAAAGTATTCCATAGAATAAGGAGCTCTAAGTGGCTTATATACAACAGTCCAGATAACTTGCAGTTATTCATTGATAAGCAGAGAGAGCAGAATCAGTCAGCATGATCTTCAGAAAGACAGTACAGAGAGACAGTAAAGTAGGTATGGGGCTTGCATGGCCTGCATATGACCTGGGTTGGTTCCCAGTACCACATGACCAACACAGTCCCACCAGGAGTGATATCTGTAAGCACTGCTGTGTGTGCTTATGCCAAACAATCTAAAGAAACAATAAAGTGAAGGTTGAGTAAACCAAGGAAAATGTAAGAAGAAATGAACAGAATAGGAAGACTGAGAATAGAAGAATCATGACTTGGACTTGCTGGTCATTTTACCCTTGAGCAAGAAACCAGCATCTCTGATAGAGATTTCATTTTTCACCATAGCACTTTATTTGTCTGGACCAGTGCACATACTGCTACATATGGTAATCACTAAATAAAAAAATCTAAGTTGTCACAGTAAAACTCACAACTACAACAGAGTCCACTAAGACGAAATAGAGGAGAGAATAGGTCCATATAGAACATGCCTGGGTAAATAATTTTGCACATGAAAGTATGACCTAAGCAATTCTGCCATGAATAGAATTAGCAATGTACACTTAATATATTCAGCCACAAAACTAACATCATATTCAAGAGAGGAAATCCTTGCAATTCTTTGTGCCCTCGTGAGATCCTTAATTGAGAATTCTATTGTTCTCTGGATTCCAAAAATAGCAATTATTAGGAAGATAGTTTAGACTAGTGATTCTCAACCCTTGTTAGAGCAATACAAATGAAGATTAGTATTCACACATAGTCCGTACTTTAAGGCAGATTTGACTTGAAGACATTGATTGTATGGTTCTGTGTGTGGGGGTGGGAAAGCACAGAATAGGAGGAGCTTTTTTGGCTTCTGTAGGATTCACTAAAATCAATACTTGGCACAAAACTATTATTTGCTAAGCTTTGCTTATTTAGGGTTGTTGTAAGTTAGGCTCCATGGAGATATGATGTGTGATGGGTTTTGACTCTATCTCTTCTCCCATTTATAGAAAACATCAGAATGAAAGTGAGTTGCTTATTATTGGGAAAAGTATAAGCATACATTCATGTTTTTTTCCTCCTCTTTTCTCCCTTCCACTTCCCTGGTCTCTCCTCCCTTTCCTTCTCCTCTCCTTCCTCCATCCATTTCCTCCCAGCTTTCCTTCCTTTCCTCCTTCCCACCTCCCTCTTTTACTTCTTTCTCTTCTAATCACTTTCTGTATATTTGATTGAAGTAATACGGCTACAATATTCTGACCATTTTTAATTCTGTTGCAATGTCATTACATCACCACCCAAGTACTCCTGCCCTTCTAACAAATCTTTAAATGTTTAAAAAATTATTACAGTTTAAGTAATCGGTTTACAGTAGTGTTGACATTTATAGCTCTAGTGTACAGTTACCTCATCTCAGCCTTCCGCCTGTGCCTCTATGTTACTTCCAGCCAAATCACCATCCCCTGACTCCTGCCCCACCTGATAACCTGATATTCACGGTCCATGTTTATGTTTTCAAAGATTACTCATAAGTACCACCAGGATCATGATGAGCAAATAACTTGTCTCCTAGCTCTTCCAGCTAGCCAGGCTCTGTGTTATTTACAGGGACTGTCCTGACTGAAATCTCTGGAGGATCCAAAACCCAGGGTCAGTACAAAGGTCAGGAGTCTTCTTCTTCCATATGTTAACATCACGAATTTTTACAGTTGTGGTTCCATCGAAGAAATTATCAGCAAATGCTAGCAAATAGACAACGCTTCTTCACTGGACCACAGAATAAATCAGAAACCTCGATAGAGATTCCACCATCTATGAGAAATCTGCTGACTTTGCATTGTCCTCAGAGCTTTAAGGAAGGCCCAGGACTGCTTCACTCACTCTGCAAAGTTTTAAAGGTCAAAAAAGAACCCAAACTTTCGAGAATTTTCATGTTTCAGGCTTTCGAGTGTCGCTATAACCAGAATAGAAACATCTTAGATTATGACTTTTTTTCCCCCTCAGATTGAGTAATCCTGCTGTAATAAGACAGCATATGTTGCTGTCTAGTCTAAAAATGACACGGGGATAAAAACATATTATGTAAAAGCATCTATAGTATCAAGTCTTCAGCAGCTCCACTATGCTTAAGATTTAATGCCAGCATCATCTACCAGATAATTTCCAGTTGCTTGAAGAGAAACTCAATCTAGAAAAGCATTTAATTGACCACATAGTGGAGTAAGGAGTAGCGAAAAGGCTTGGCCACAAAAGAGCAGAGGAAGAAGCTCACTCACGTCCACTGGGCACTTTGATTCCATAAAAATTCAAAAGGTTTAGAGGCCATGTAGGATGAAGACAAAAGATGGGGAATGGTGAAGTTAATATCTCTATATTTGTAGCCAATACAAATAGATATGAAGACTTCCAGTAAGAGGGGAGAAAATAGACAAAGCACATGAACAGGCTGCTCATAGACAAGCAAATATAGATGATGAACTCCTGAACTGTTTAGTCATGCTAATAAATAGAGTCATGCTCATAAATGCAGAGAGCAAAGAAAGCAAGTAGAGAGCACTTGTCTTCTCCCAGATTGACAGGAAAGAAACCAAAGAGTGACTAGGTGGGTAGATGGCCATGTGAAGAATGGTCCATGGGGATCAAAGAGGAGGAACAGGGAGCAGGGTTGGGGGTGGGGACAAACAGGAGATTGGGTGTGATGTCATTTCCAGACAGAGCAAGAAGGCTTCAGCCTGACTGGCTCACAGGACTCCCAGACTTAACCACTTCTTTGCTCTGTGACCCTGGGAAAGTTGCTTAATATATCTGTTTGTCTGTATATTGTAAAAGAGATAATCATTACAAAAATGACTAGATAGGATTATTTTAGCATGCTTTAGGAAAGTACGTTGCTCTTGTAAAACATTACATCAGTAAGTTTGCTTTCTTATTATTGCCACCATTTATGGACCAGTTTTTTTAAATGTACCATCAGGAAGTAGTTCACATGTACACAAAGATTCATGTGTTATTCATATGTCCTTCAATATAATTTGCAAAATGAAAAGAGCTTTATTTTTCCTCACTCTTAATAAAATTGGGTTAACAAAATCACGATTTATTTTTATTAGCGACCAATATGCCCAGTCACTTCTATGGGGAAGAGGTAATTGCACGGGAAATTATTAAGCGCTGATGCAACTGTATTTCTGGAATTTGTATACATTCTCCAGTATGTATCTCATCCTTGATGGAAATGAATGTGTGTATTTCATTCTCGGTGGAAGGAAATGCTTCAAAATCATCATGGTTCTAGTTGAATGATAGGATTCCTGCTCTGATACTCTGTCTTTTTTTTTTTTACTGTCCCCATTTTCTACAGTGAGAATGTATTTATTCTCTTCACACCCAAATGATGGTGAAAAGGGCAGCAGGTAATGATTTCATTTGAGCAGCTAACAAGTCCCTCACATATAAGGACAAGATGCTCTCTGCCTCCAGGTGGCACTGCCATTTCCACAGAGAAATGCAGAATTCTCAGATGATGGGTGTTTGGTTCCCTAGAGGCTATGTGTGAGGATCCTGCATCTTGCTTTCAAGAGCATCCCTGAGAATTCCAGGAAGATTGGGGGATTGAGCAAAGCCCATGTTGACTTCTTAGGTACTGTGCTGTGGCATGTAGATTTTGCCAACTTCGAGAGGCTTACAGGGTATGGGATCATTTGTGGTAATATCTATTAGAACAATTTGAGAGTAAATTAAGTTGTATGTTTATAATTATTCTGAAGACGCAAGCATGATGAATAAAGCAAGGTTTTCATAATGCAGTTTATTTCACAAAGCTAATAAAGGAACATAAGTGCTCTTAGTACAGAGTAAAAATATTGCATTAAAAAAACATTATCCTCACATTAATTTTCTCTTCTGCCTTAATGATCTCTCTGCCACTGTGGGACCCTGGTTTGAGCAAATCCCATGTATGATGCTGACAGTTCTTAGGGTCTTGTAGGAATGAGTAACTCTTTTTGGATTAGCCGGGAAATTTTTCTACTTCTTGTTTTTCCTCCTATTTCCTGGTATCTTCACATTGCACTTATGATCTTTTTGAGAATTTGAAGAACCTTTTTAAGTGAATAAAGAAATAATTTGAATTATAAACTGGTATCAAGAGACCTTGAGAAATCTAATAGATGTTGTGTTTTGAAATACTTTAAAGATAGGCTTTCTGGCATAAAATAAAATTTCTATTAAAAATAAAAAACATGGGGCCAGAGTGGTGACTCGAGTGGTAAGGCAAGACTAGCATGCACTAGCCTAGGATGGACCACAGTTCGATTCCCCAGCATCCTATATTGTCTTTCAAGCCAGGAGTGATTTCTGAGCATATAGCCAGGAATAACCCCTGAGTGTCACCAGGTGTGGCCCAAAAAAAACAAAAAACAACCAAACAAAAATGGAAATATAATACTTATATATATGCAAACCCTAGTTTGTATTTCCTTGGCTCATTGGAGAGTATAGCTTTTGAGATTCTGATGACCATGGTAATAGTGACTTGTCTGAATTTATTAATAAACATGGTTATATTTATAATTTCTCAGAAGCTATTACTAATACATCTTTATTAGGCAAATTAAGGAAAATAAATCTGCACATATATTTACTTCTAGAAACCCTTATATTTTATATTTGCATATTGACAAATTATCTTCTAAACAATTTTCCTGAATTTAAGTTTGAGCTGCTGACAATTATTTTGGTATGAAGTTTTAGAAAGGTGGTAAAGGTGAAAAAAGAGGTGAAATGAGCTAAGCGGATTTTGAAATTTTCATCTTATATGTGCCCTATGCTTGTCTTTGTTGTTTTAAAAATTAAACTACTAATCAAATAAACTACTAGTAATTAAATACTGCTATCAGAGTTTATAGGCTCATCTACATGTTTGTGTCAGATCCTTAAAGAAAAGAAAAATTGATGACGTTCAAGTCCTTTTCATTCTCTCCTTCCAGTCTTAGTAAAGACAGTCAAAGAATGGTAGATATATTTGATGCCCCTTCCCTGTAACTCTCTACATCTTTTATCTCTATAGTTCAGTTTTACAGAAGTGGGCTCCTACCCTTCCAAATCAACAAAATAATTTGTGTTCTATTGTAGTGATGCTTTTAGATACAATATAGTTTGCTTAATTGCTTTATACTTCTCTCTGATTTTTCTGGCTTTCTGGTAGTAGCCATTGAGTTTATTTCTAAAAAATATATGCTTCAAATGCCAACTTTAAAAGTCTTCTTACATCCATGAAATGGCTGGAGCAATAGCACAGCAAGTAGGGTGTAAGCCTGGCATGTGGCCAACACAGGCCAACCTATGCTTACTTCACAACCAGAAGTAAACCTCAGCATGGCTGAGAGTGAACTCACCTCCACAATTTTTTTTCTGATATACACAAAAGATTTCTTAAAAGAAATACAATTAGAGGGGCCCGGAGAGATAGCACAGTGGTGTTTTGCCTTGCAAGCAGCCAGTCCAGGACCAAAGGTGGTTGGTTCAAATCCTGGTGTCCCATATGGTCCCCTGTGCCTGCTAGGAGCTATTTCTGAGCAGACAGCCAGGAGAGCACCACCGGGTGTGCGCCCCCCCCCAAAAAAAAAGAAAAGAAATACAATTAGAAGATTTTCTGGATAATGGAGTGGATAAATAATAAATCTTAAAATATGTCTTTCTTCAAGATCTTGCTGAAATATTGTGAATAGGAAATAGTTTCTTATTAGACATTTAAATATAACTCTCCTAAATACTAGTTGGATATTTTTGTATAGATTTAGACAGGTGTTCTTTTTTCTTTAATAAATTACCATTCATATACCATTTTCTCAGATTTCTTTTGGCTTTCTTATCGATATATCAGATATTTAACTTGTATATCTTTGGGTTGTATGAGTTAAAAGTAAATCACTTGTACCAGTGGCCTGCTTTTTAACCAACTTATTGTATAATTTTTTAAAACTTATCATCTTTTTTGACCTTCTTATCCTATTAAGTTTTTAGGTATTTTCAATATTTTGCAATATTTTGCAGCTTTTCCATATTTTGTAAGGTTTGTGTCTTACTTGCCTTGTCCAGAAAATACTTCTCTTCCTTATATCCAAAAGCGTATTTTCCAGCATATATTTTTGTAAATATATGTTCTTCCTTTAATATTTGATTATTTTTTTCAGATGGGAAAAAAATAAGATAATTTTTTCACATCTCTAGGTTCCTATCCAAAAGGTATTTAAGGGAACTAATAACAGCAGGTTAAGGCTCAATTATAAGAATCACTACTGTATGCTATTTTGAATCCCACCCCCCAAATCACAGGGTAATACACAGAAGTCTAAGATGCATTTATTGCTTTCTTGGTTTTGATTTTAAAATACTGGTGAAGTAATCTTGGGGTTGGAGGATGGAATAGATGAAAGGTCTAGTTTGTTTTGTTTTAATTTGGTTTTGGGACCACATCATGCAGCATTCGGGAGTTACTCCTGGCTCTGTACTCTGGGGTAATTTCTGGTACTGCTTGGGGGACAATATGGAATGTTGAGGATTAAATTCAGGTCAGCAGTGTGTAAGGCAAGCTCCCTACCTGCTTGCTATTACTTAGGCCCAGAAAGGTCTAGTTTTGATGATTAACTCAGTATACATTTTGTCTCAGATGATTATGTTCTGTTTCTTTGGAAATTACGTAAGACTGTGTGGACCAGTAATATTCATAGGATAGAAATATATGCCTGTAACACATTTTTTTGTCATCATAAGTGTGACAGGCACCACTGGTAAGTCTATAAGATGGTACCTAAAGAGAATATATGTGCATACATTCAGACACACACACATTCTGTGCTACATTTTGGCTCAGAGAAATTGTGAAGGGGACATTTTCAGAAATCACAAAGTTTTAGTAAAGTAAAAGAATGTCCATATGCCTTGTAAATGCTGGCTGACACCCCTCCCTCCCACGCACTTTTATGGTTTGTTTTTAAATAAGGGTCACATACCAGCAGTACTCTCAGGGGTAGGAATTTCCTGGGATTAAACTCACAGTAAGAGTCATATGCTCTGTACCATGAGCCACATCCCAGCCCTGCAGTTGAGCTTTTAAGGCTACATTTAGTATTACCATTTCAGTTCTGTCAGATAGACCTAAATTTTTCTTCTAAAGAAAAAAAGAACCTAACTTTTAGTGTCCTTTCCCATATTTCTTGCTTTTGCCTCATGCTTAATTTTCAACTTCCCTCTATACACTCTGTACTGTGACATTTTAGCCAAGAAACTGGTTAGAACAATGGTCTTCAATCTCTGGTCCTTGGACTGATGTAGAAACGTTGAGAACTATCAATCTGTTGCCTTGACCATCTCTGCCAGTTCACAGTAGAAAAGAGGCTGGGTTTCAGGTATAAAAAAATAGAATAATTTTTACTTGGAACACTGGATTGGGTTTTTAAAAATGTTTTGCTAGATGTTCTTTTTAAAAAAATTTTTATTGAGACCATTGTGGATTACAAGTCCTTCATAGTTGTATTTCAGGCATATAGGGACAGTGAATTAGGGCCATTTCCACCACCAGTGTTGACCTCCCTCTACCAGAGTTCCCAGTATGCATCCTATACCTTCATCCATAGTCCCCTAGTCTACAAGTGTAACAAGTCCATTTTGTGTTTAGCTTGTTATAGTTTGGGTCTCTTGATTCTACTGTTGTTGACTTTGGCGTGGGTATTCTGACCATTTTTCCCATCCAATGCACCTGAGACCACCTGGACCCTGGGCCCCATCCACTTTTTTTTTATTTTCTCAGTTTGTAGAAAGATATAGAAATATGATTTAAAACAGAGTGATTCATGTCCCAAGGTTCTATGAAAAAGGCAGGAACCCCTATCTAGAAGATATAAATAAAATAAAATAAAAAGGGAGGCAGGTTGTTTTGTTTTGTTTGGCATGGGTGCAGTAAACATTGAGGAGATTAGGAAAGAAATACTCTTGTCTTAAAAATAACAGGCATACTAATTGTCCAACCCAAGGTCTTTCTTCATAGTCCCAGGAAAAGTTCTGCTCAGTCACGCTTATCGCAGTCAGGCTTCTGTAATTAGGGGTCTTATTTTTGGGTACAGATCCTATGTTGAAGCTGGGGTGTCACAGAGCAGAGCATCTTCTGATTCTGGAGCAAGTTGCTGCCAGGGTGGCATTAGGGCCTCCCCCAGTATGAGATATTGGGGTTTTTCTCTATGTCAGTCCACACCCACGTGGTTTCTCATTGGATGTTATTCTATTAATACAGCACCTCCAATTGGTAGTGAAATCGGATGATCCCACCTTCTAGGTGTGACGTTTTTCCTTTATTACTCCTCCCAGTTAAGCATCGGCTACAGCCAAGGATCTACGGGTCTTGTAGGCCTCGGGTTGGGGTGGGGTGGGCACCCGCAAAAATTATTTTTGTTTTTCCCCAATTAGTTTGAGCTCACGACCCGTGGGGCAGTGCTGTGCCCTGACCCGCCCTGACCATGTTGGCGCTGCTCAAAATGTCCATGGGTTACACCATCTTTAAGGTTCACAATGAAAAGAAACTTCCAAGGGGCTGATAGTTTGTGGAAAGAATTTGAAACTCCAGACAAAGCAAATAAAATAATAAAGCTAAAGCATTTTGAGAAATGTCAAGATACAGCAGAAGTATTAGCAGCATTTACAGCTATGATAGAGAGTAAAATCAATAAGCAACTGAAGAGAGTTCTGAAGAAAATAGTCAAAGCCCATAAACCTTTGGCTGTAGCTGGTGCTACACTGGGATGTGTAATAAAGAAAAAAAGTCCACCTAAAAGATGGGATCTCATCCGGTTTCAGTACCAGTCGGAGGTGCTGCATTCATAGAATAACATCCAATGAGAAACCACGTGGGTGTTGATTGACATAGAGACAGACAAATCCCATAATCTCACACCCCAGGGGGGGCGTTTGAATCCTGGTGCTGGTGCAGAAAACCGTGCAGATTCCAAGGATGGGATCCAAGGATCCCTGTTGTACAGTGTCCAAACAACTGAGGCCTAAGTCAAGTCCCCATAACAAATGTTCAGGTGAAAGGCATCCCAGTACAATAAAATGTATGGATTCTTATCCCTATTAGATAAAAACTTTCTATATGTAAGATTTCCCCATTTTAGTGTGCCTATGTAAAAAGAAGCAATGCCATATGATACTCCTGGTGCATATGAGGGTTAAATTAACAAGCTAAACAATCTCTATAACCTGACTATAACAAGCTCTATAACGAGTTAAACAATCCCTATAACCTGACTTCAGATCCCAAGGAAGACTTTTCTACTAGAATTTCCTACTAAGTAGGTCCATAAAAGGGATCAGGGAAGCTCTGCTGAGGTGTTCTTGAGACCATCTTGTCTTTTGTAATTTAACAAATTGAACTTTTAGGAATTTAAAAGCTGTTAAATGATTTGAGGCACTTTTCAGAATAAATCTGTACCTAGAAAAATCATTGACGAAATGTGAGAGATTTTACTGATTTCCTAACAGGAAGCATAAAATGCTGTACCATTTCTTAAAAAGAAAAAGGCAGGCAGGAGCTCCTGGAAAGAGGCAGAGGTGGGGTGTCACACAGCAGTGGGTAGTCCCAGCTACCATGAGCTTCCCATACACCAGTTTTTAGGAGACAGCTGTGCTGGAGAGGCTGAGAGTTTTGGACCCAACCATATAGTAAATGCTGCAGCTGGGCTTACTATGCAGATCAGAGATTCCCAACTCTCCTAGTAGTAATGTCTTCCTCATTACACTGAGCACTGTTTTTTGATGGTATGACTCTTCCTCAAACTGAATAGCATAATATTCTTTTACATTTATATTATCACTTCTCCCTTGTGGTGCTTAAAAATAGACTTATCCTAAATAACCTTCATTGCCACAAAAATAGGTGGACTATAAGCCAGGAAGATTGACATTCATGACTGCCCTCAAACATGAAAAATATTTTGGAATCCTGTCTTTCTTTTTACTGCTATAACCATTGAAAAAGAAAAGTCTGATAGCCACAGGACAGGAAAGACATTAACCTTTTCTTGCCCTTACTAAAAGAAGGAAGGTTATGTGTAGCTGGATACAGTATTTTGGGACTCTCACATCATGTAAAGGGACATAGAAGGGGAAAGTTGGAGTACTCAAGATTTCCTGAGGTTTCCTTGAGGTTTCAGTATTTTTGTTATTAAGTGGCTATGTGTGCTCTGTATCTAGCAGTGACATGTGAAGCACACTTCGTCATAACTCCTGGCCCAGGATTGTATGATCATTGCAGGACATATCCTTAAGATAGCTGCCATTATTCTAGGGAATAATTATTCTAGTTGAACATCTGGTCTACCACGTTTTTCCTGCCTGGACTACTTTTTCTCTCACACATTCTAAGATGTTAGGAGCCTCACAAGTAGTAGGTAATAAAAGATTCTCCTGTTGCTTTGACTGGGAATATGACCATCATGTAGGCTGGTCAATAATACTAATTTGTCTTCTAATTTTATTTCTGTATCTGAAACTTGAATTTAAGCAGCAGCATTTATACTGGAATGTGATGTGACTAGGTCTCTGAATCACATCTATAAATTTGAATTTCAGAAACTCCTGTTATAGCTCAAAGAAAGTACAAGGCATTAAATTTGCTATCTTGAGGAAAATGGTCTCATGTCATGAAGACTTCTTCTCTGTCTATGTTCTCATGTTAAGCACAAACTTTTGTATAAAACTTGAGTAATAAATTGTGTTTTTTCTTTTATTGGAAGCATAGGTCATCTGAGA